>JAQFYB010000161.1:0-74952 GCA_034694085.1 Pogonognathellus longicornis
CCATATTGAACATTTGTAAGACAAATGAAAATATCCCATGTATTATTGCTATTAGACTTAGATGAGACACCCTGTAGATGCACTATTGAATTTAGAAATGGTTAGGCCATGGTCTTGGTCCTTGTGTTGCGTTCTACACTCAACGTGTTTAGCTACATAGTACGTAGTACATAGGTAGTACGGTAGTAGGTGTACATAGCACACAGTAGTCTGCTCCATTATTGTACTGATTTGGTATGTGGTAAAGTTGTGATAATAAAATTACAGTAGCAGAAATTCTGAGTCTTTAGGTAAGTGTTCCCATGTTCACAATACTTTTAAATAAGGTGTATAGACACGATGAGAAGATCGTTGCGTAGTGTATCAAAGTATAAGAAGATGGTAAAAGAATAATATGTCGGTCGCTAGTTGCAAGGCTGTGTAGCCAAGCGTATCCGACAACTCGAACTTTTGCACGGTCTCTTGTTCTGTTCTCAATCTGCTCGACAGTTCTTGATTCGAGTTCACCACTGCCATTTATTAAACTAATAAATAAGTTCCGTCTCTACATTTTTCTACAGAAAAATATCTCTTCTATAAATTTTTCATGAGATCGGACAGTTTTTCATAGTTGTGTTTGTGTTTACAAGTACATGGGTGCACATACATAGACATTTATGTGTGAGTAGAACTGCCCTATCCTAAAAAGAGACAATAACGAGCTTTTTAAATTCATTTTCTAATTTATTGACTATTTTTATTGATATATTAATTATTGTGTGTGAATTATTTGGAATAATGTGAGCAAGGACTAGAATGTTGAGGAAAAAGGATACTCTGTATTGTTTTCGTGTGTGTAAGTGTTGGGTGTGTCTTGTTTTGGATGTAGAGACGGGAGGAGAGGAGTCATGCGACTCGTGCCCATAGTCACCATAGTTGTGCTGACCGGGTCAGCATTGGCACTAATTAAATATACATCCTATGACGACTCTGTTCCTGTGCCATCCAGTTGGCAGCGTTCCAATGTATCGGCCAAAGGCGAAGACGAAATTCAAACATCAACTCCAGCAAGCATTCTTCATCGGTTCAAAAGAACACTTTTTAATGGGGACCATCAATGTAAGTATTTATTATTTATATACACAATTTTATGATAACTTACGCCACAATAAGCCATATTGAATTTTATCTACAAGTTAAAATCCCAATTATTTACGAACTTTGCGAATGTTTGTGTGTATGGCAGTGATTTTGTTTTTCAACAAAATTTTTCCCCTCCAATATATATGTTTACATGTTGCAGGGCAGATCATAAATAAATCCTAATACACCTAAAATTCATCCAGCCTATTCTGACTAGTCAATAAGTTACCACAAGTCTTACCATAGGCCTTACAACTAGTAGGTTGAAGAACAGAATGTCTGGAAATACATAGTAGTTCTACTAACCTGTTGAGACATTTTTGAAAAATGAAAATACGGCAAAATATGTTAAGCCACAAATATTTCTGTATTTTCCCTGAATCCATTTTAAAGTACCTTTATAGTGTTCAAAACGATCCATATAAAAGCAATATGGTTTTATTACAACTTTAATTGCCTTATCCTAAATAAATGAAGATCAAAGAGTAGCAGATTTCATAGCGTACCTATAAGAATCATGTAATAAATATTACAATATGCCCATTTGGTACTTGTGCTTACGCTGTGTAGGTCATAAGTACAAGTTTGCGTGTTGCACACATAACTGCCCTGTAACACTTAAAGTAGTTACAAGGAACATAGCATACCTAAGTACGAAACGGACATCAATGCACATAGTACAGCTTAATTACCCGTCTAATAAAAACGTACATACGATCAAACAGACAGGTTGAGTATATAAAAATGTAGGCGCGTGCACTTTTACTACAATCTTGGATACTTTATGTGGAATGTTTGACTTGGACCATCAGTTTCATACCATCATTAATAATAGGAATTTCAGCAACAGGAAGAATCATGACAGGAGGATGAAAATAATGTAATATTATTATATGTAAATATTTGTACATATAACTGCATGTTGCATATAATATAGGTAATAGGTACTTTAGGTACATTCCTCCATAGCCATTGAAGAAACACAGGTAACGGCATATTTTATGTTTACATAGACACGCATAAAATATTACTATTAACTAACTGGATCAGGATTAGGCAACGAGTGTTACTTTACTACACACAATTGGTGTCTATTTAAAAATGCATGTAGACAGGGTAGGTACAACATACGTACTTCCCGTGCGTTACAAGCATGTGTATATTAAACAGGTCTGTTAAGTGTTAGAACATCACTATAATATGAATTCAAAGTAATTTGGATTTTTAACCTTAGGTTACAACAGTATGTGTGTGTACGCAAGGAGCAATGAATTGTATATTGTGTATGCATAGTTCATTCTTTGATTGTCCTTAGGCAAAAAAGGCATGTCTTCTATTTGTGATGAGTTTGTAGACAGCTCGCCACACCAATTGTACACAGTTAAATAGCCTCTATTTATACACACAGTGTTTTTCAATTGGCTTTTGACCTTAAACTCTATTTATGTAAACCGGGAAGGCTATTGAACCAAATTTACTTATACATACCTACTAAATGAAAAATAAGTAGATATATGTACTGTTAGCTGACTGTCATGTCCTAATGGTTATTGCACGAACGCATGGCGTGTCAATTCTCTCAAATTCAATGGCATGGACGTTTAATAAATACCAAACATGCTTCGATGACACAGGCATTTCAATTTCATTATTTTCTTACTGTAGTCATTCTTTAAACGACTGTCTCACTAACAGTATACATCATTGATTGTTTACATTTTAGTAACTGTACCTTCATAGACTTCATACCTTATAGGGTCTATTGTTATAATTCATCGAGTCGATTTAAACAAAGATATTTAAACCTATATAATCTATAAGTTAGCATCAAGTCACTTTCGATACATACATCTAAAAACTGCTGGTTACTGTTACTGCAGAATATAAAATTGTCATTACAAATCCAAAGTATTGAAATAAAAGCCTACTTGTACTTAGGTATGCATAAAAGGCAAGCATAAGGAATGTATTAGAATAATAATATAGTTATAGGTAAAGCAGTAATAAAACAATAATAAAAGCTATTTATTAAGGAATTATTCCTATCTCTATTTTAAACTTGTAGCTCTGACAGCATACTTTAGAATTTGTAGAGAAGCCAAGGCAGATGTTGGCAGGAATAGAATTTTATAGGTATGTAGTGTGGAGTGTGTTAGAGTAACTATGTAATCATTGCGCATTGGTGTCAGTACAGCCATCAACTGATTGCTAAACCTTAATTGATAAGATGAGACAGTCAGACAGTGCACACAGTGAGTGTTAATATTTTAAGTTGCAAATAGTAGAATAATAGTAGATGAAACAAGGGATTGTACGTATGTATTCAAGTCGATCTTTAAATCTGCATCCCAGTGGTCACGCTCAACCTGTATCAGATCCAGATTCTTTGCACTGAGCTTGAAATTCGATGTATCATTGTCGATTATCGCAAGTCATACCCACGCTTAATATTCAATAGGGAAAAGCTATCGAAATCTAAGCACTCAGCAAAAGCATGAAACCATTCTGTTAGTACTTTGTTACAATTTATAATGTAATTTAATGCTTCATTCATGATTTGAATTCAAGCTTTGTGTCTTGTCCTGTGTATAATAAGTAGACTTACACATTTCAGAGAATAGCACTCTGGCAATGAAAAGCAGAAAGGCTTTTGCGATGTATTTCACTAGAAGTTAGATCTTAGATTATGTCTTTAACTAGTGCTACATCAACTCTTTTCATGTCAAGTGAATATAGTAATACCTACTGATATCAATAAACCAGTGCAATAATGCCACTTTAATTTCTACCATAATATGGATTATGAACTCTTTTATCAGTTTTATCGTTCAGATTGTTTGTATTGTAATATGAGAAGGAAAGGAATGTTCTTATTCTCCACTTTACGGCTTATATACCATGGGATCCAGCTTCCAATGTCAGGTCAAATTTTTCGGTTGTGAATTCGTCAATGTGTTTCTCTGTAAAAATTTTGACACTGGATTATAAGTAAAAAACTAGAATGACAAGTATCCATAAAATTATATAACTTCACGGAGCAGAGTGCAAAAACTGTGATTAAAGGCAATAGAAGTAGGCGCCTTGTAGGTGTCTCCTTATTACACAGTACATCAGGTATTTACCAACTGCCGTGTTCAAATGCACACTTCGATTACACTCATCGTCTCATCATTCCCTTGTGTGATTTCTCGTGTGTGAAAATGAAGTTGATATGAAAAGTTACGAACTCAAAGTGTCAGTTATAAAATGACACTATTGGCTGGCTACATGCAAATGTCAGAAAACGCAAAAATGTGTTGTGTGTGCATTAGAATAATAATATGGAGTGATAATCTTAGTAAGTGATGATTTTTTTTAATTTACAGCTGGAGGAAACAGAAAACTGATGTGGGGAGATTCGAAAACTTGCTTCTCAGGATCTTGCGAGTTTTTCCTATTTTGTTGGTTCAGTGGAGGACTCATCGAAAAAGGTTGCGGAGGATTCCTTTTTGCATGCTGCCAAAGACAAACCAGTTCCGTGAAAAGTGGAATCGGAATGTCACCTACAGATCCCCCTGCCATACCTGAGTATTACGGACCAGTCCAGAATGATCCACGTAAGATATTTGAAAGAAGCCATTGTTGATTCACTTGTATTTTCACTGATTCTTTTACTGATACACTGACATTGACATTTTACTGTATGACTATATATAATATCTGATTATCGGTTTTCCTACTTTAATCACATATTGATGACAAATATGGGACACGAGACAATGGGACAGATTCATTTCTTCACTCGACCTGTAACATTCATATTAATGCACTGAGTTTTTGCCAAAACGGTTCTACACTAATTTTGTACCTTACATCATCTGTGTGTATACAAATATACAGAGATTGACAGATATGTGTAAACTGCTTTAGCATTTCTATTATCTGACTGACAGAATGATGGGAGAGAACAGTAATAGTAGTAGCGCATGTTTTATTGTATGGTTTTTATTGAACAACGCTCGTGGCAGGATGCGGACTGGCAGCAGACAATTTAGGTGCCCAAGAAAGAATCGTCGGGGGCAGGTACACAAAATGTTTTTGTTGATCTCACTATTACAGTTACTAGTGCTCCTTATTTAATTGATGAGAATTGCTGTACAAATATGAACAATAATTCTATGATATATGTGACCTTCTATTTTTCGATGATATATTATAGGGAAGCTGGGTTTGGGTCATTCCCTTGGCAAGTAAGCAGATTTTTGTATTATGTACTACCACTTTATATTTTTATGTACATACACAGTTGCAAATGTGATAATACTACAAATCGAATGCACAACATTACATACTGATGCTATTCACGCTCTGAGGTTTCCGTTCCTCAAAATATTAATGGCAGAGTGTAAACTGTATGAATGAAGGTATGTTGCAGTTGAGAAACTGTACAAAGCCGCTATTCAGTTTTGTTGGGCCATTAGGAGCGATTTGATTCACAGATATCAATTTATTTGTGTTATTGGTTAGCTTTAGTAAAGGAAGACTGATTTCAGATGATGCAACTCTACTTTGTTAATTACAGGCTTACATTCGAGTGGGATCCAGTCGATGTGGAGGAAGCTTAATATCTGATAGATATGTAGTTACTGCGGGACATTGTGTGGCAAAGTAAAACTTAATTATTATAAATTATTACTACTAATCCTGTATTTATTTATTTATTGAAATATTTGATGAATCAACATGTATTTACTTAAAATGTCTCTTTATTCGTATAATGATGTGACCTTCGGATCATTGTAATGCATTGGCACGATACGAACGAATTTGTAGCATTTCTAGTGAGGACATCGCACGAATCACTATCACGCTTGAGGAGTCGACTTTTATAACTGCTGTTTTGTTTCCACTTGAGTATTTTTGTTGTGTTTTGTGTGTTGTGTGTTTGGTTGTTGTTCTTTTTCTGCCTGCACAACACCAAAATGCATTATACACTCATTCCCATTCCACTCCCAATTCCTATGCAATGCAATTTTAGTTGTATGTAGGTATACCACTATTACTGTATTGTGAATTGAACAACAAAGTTTTTTGCACGTTTTACTAACAGCTAACCCAAACAACGTATGTATGTAGATTTGAATGCTGAAAACTTTCTCTAGCAGCAAAAATTCATTCTGGAGACAATTACTGTCGATAGACCCTTAGATTTATCTTTAGCTTTCATCAATGTTCATAAAGTTTGCTGCAGTTACTATTAATGATGGCAAAATTTGCACTAACTCTAACATTTGTCGATAATATCTAGGAATTTATACGTGCTTTGTCTTTGCTTTCTATAAAACTAACAGAGATGTGATGTGATGTGTGCATGAAGTTGTATGTGTTGATTAATATAATTTTGTGGAAATTTAAAATGAGATTCTAAACGCAATTTGATTGTTTCATACAGAGCCTCACCGTACCAAGTCGCAGTGACATTAGGAGACTATGTGCTAAACTCAAATTCAGAACCTTACCCTCCAATCACTGTAGGTGTTTCTCATATTAAAGTTCATCCTCACTTTAAATTTACACCTCAGGTAACAACTTTTTTATTCACAACTTATTGTATGTTGATCGTGAAAAATTACATGTACACCTAATTAGTATTTACTTGTGGCAATCGAAATAAAAATTAACTAAATCTCCATTTATTTCAGGCCGATAGATATGATGTGGCAGTTTTAAGACTGGATAGGAAAATCAGTTATTTGCCACATATACGACCGATTTGTCTTCCTGAGAAGGGAAGCGACTTTCATGGTCAGTATGGTTGGGCCACAGGGTGGGGGGCTCTTGAACCTGGTAAAAACACAAAACAAAAAATTTATTTAAATTAAGTTTATACAGTAATATGAAATTTCAAGATATAAGCTAACCGATTTTTTTACAGGATCTCGGTTGAGACCAAAAACTCTCCAAGCAGTCGACGTTCCTGTGATAGAAAGCAGAGATTGTGAGTATTGGCATAAAGGAAAGGGTATAAACGTGATAATCTACGACGAAATGATGTGTGCTGGGTACCAGTTTGGAGGAAAAGATTCCTGCCAGGTAAATATTGAAGAATACATATCTTGAAACATGTAAATTAATGTGATGAAATGATTCTGGATTTTTATTTATATTTTTGTTTTTGCAGGGTGACAGTGGAGGCGGATTACAGTAATATATACAAATACAAAAGAAATCATTGTATTAAAAACCATTTTTTACATAACTTATATTTGTATTTCTCTTTTAGGCTTCAACAAGGGGGAAGATGGTATCTGATCGGCATAGTGTCTGCCGGTTATTCATGTGCTCAAAGACAACAACCCGGAATTTATCATCGTGTGGCTTTTACTTCAGATTGGATATCCTATGCAGCCAATGGCTAGCCGTGCTGCAACTATTTAGTTTACAAATATAACACTAATAATAAATTAACTAATTGTTCTTCCAAAATATTTAAATGTTTCATTAGCGATGTTTTGTAATACTGTTTTATTCTCCGCAACTTCTATTTAAGCTACATTTAAATACATACGTCCTATTTGTGATTTTGTACATAGTTTGTAATTCGCCGACAAAATGACATTTGTATTTAGATATAGAGGATATTACTATTTCAGCCACGGGCCACGCCACAAACCAACTTAGGTTATGTATATTACGATAGCAATATTAATGTAGTCCGCCTTACCAATGCATATTCTACTTAATCCTACTTTTATATTGTTCTGGAGGTAAATGCAATGTCCATTTTCAAATGTACAGACTCTTTTGGTTGTATTTAATAGTTTTGGAATTACTCAGTGTATAAAGGATGAATATAATTAGTATGTCTATATCTAAAGTACGTATATCTACAAACGGGAACAGTTTTTTGGGTGTTGCTATTGAATTATCGGGTTTCTACTGAAATTGGCTAACACGGCAATATTTTTTATATCTACTATTACGAAAATGAAAAGTCAAACTTATTTTCTTACCAATTGTTGTAATTATAATGAGGAATATGGTACTGTATCTATTTATAATGTATCTTCTAGCTGTACATGTAATTTCGACTACTCTCTGAAAAATGCTATTCTAAATACAAACCAGGAAACGTGATAAGTGCCAATATACCTACTGACTAGTGTTGAAACTAAAATCTATATCATCATCGATGTTTTAATTCTAAAGTTTGTTAAAAAGTGAGTAATTGGTTGTCCAATTTCAATTGATTGATTGAATGACGCGAATGAATGGTGGTGGAGTGATGAGACATTTCTGATGTGCTTGTGCCATAACTCCAACCGAACTAATAAATCTACTATTTCAATCAATACAACGTATTTCCTTTGGGCTTAGCCTATCTACCCTGGTTGAGGGGGGTTTACAACAACAGATATCCATTTTATAACATTATATCCCATTCCAAGCGTTCATATTTACAAAAATCGTCAATGCTGATAATGCTGAGTGTGTGTGTGAACGAAACTGTAAATGTAAATGCTGTGTATACATTGAATGAAGTGAAAACTTTTATTGTTATAATTCTTGTCAAGTGTATGAACTGAAAACAGTGTGCAAACAATTTTGAGAATCATCTTGTGAGTATTAACTGTCTGAATGTCTGTGACAACGAATGTTATGGACGTGAATGAAGTTCTTCGATGTGAAACTAAATAATTTGTCAATTGAGAATTGGATACAGAATTATTGTGCACAACAACAGGAAATTGAAAATTGACTCGTCTCAAGTACAAGACCTATTCCTATACTTCCTACAGATAGCTCGTAGACGTATTATGTAAATATATTATTAGTACTTTGTGTTGTTATTACTATGTATTGCTAAAATATTATTGTTTTTGTTGTATATACACTTTGTTGTACACTATACACTCTGTTGTGTTTAGTTCTAGTTTAAATTGTGTTGTGATTGAATGTGCGTATATGGAGTGTGGGTTGATTGCAATTGAGTGGACATAATAATGTATATTATGAGTATGATAAGTTTGTTCAGATGCCTTTGATGTTGGTTTGCTTGCAAGTTATGTGAATGTGATGCAAATTTCTACTTGTGTGTGTAAGAAATTCAATTTAATTACAACGTTAAGAGTCAAAAAGCCCGTTTTCAGTTTAAGGGCACATCAACATCAGTGGCTTAAATTTTGCCCGCAGCATTAGAGAGTCAATATTAACAATACTACACGAGATATTTTAATGTTATGGTTTTTGAAATAATGATGCTTTACAATTGCTGCGGTTAAAAATAAATTGTACAATCGAAAAATAAATGCCATTGTCAATTTTGGTGATTCATTTTTATTTACGACATGTTCATCAAATTAAGTAAGCTAGATCAGGATTATTATCAGTATCAGAATGTGAGTAACATGAAGTATAAAATGGGCATACATAGGTACATAAACTTCTCATAAACCCCTCAAACGTGGAGTGTCATATTATAGTGTAATATGAATAATTGTAAATATGAGATTTGAAACAAGGATATTCACCATAAAATAATCAATAAAACACATGTCAAAGACCATTTCTGATATGGAGCACTTTCCAAAGGCGTTTTATATCCAAGCCAATTCAATTAGGATAGGTACTTACATTCACGCTACACTCACAATTTCAATTTATGTGCATCATGCATCATGCAATTTAGCTGTGGTGCATAATGCATGTATATCACATTAGCTACATTGGCAATTTTCGATTAAATCTACAACACCTTATGAGAGGAAAATATTGTTATATTTTATTAACAATAGCAGTAAGCTTAGTTTATGAGGCTTAATGTTAGTATAACAATGTGATCTACACATACAATGTAATTAATACAATTTCTTGCTGTTTATTTGCAAAAGTAACTGACAGGAAAAAATATGAGTACCTAAATGAATGTAAGGTTTTGAATTTAATAGAGAAAAGTCATTGTCACTTGTGCATGTCCTCAGTTTTTAGATTTTAATGAGATAACGTAGTTAATTGCCTTCTCGTGGCATTATACATAGAAAAATATGGTTTACCTATGAGAATGCGTTTACTCTGCCACATGTTTTCTTGGTTTACAACGCTTCTACTTCATAAGTACAATGACGTTAGTTCGCTCTCCTTTTCGTGAGAAAATTTTGCTCGACTGTCACATATTATATACACAAGGAACACCAGAAACAGTAATAAGTACCTCCTCGAATCAACTACTGGTTTAGGCAATAAAAATGACAACAAACGCATACCGTTTGAGGGGAAAAAGTTGGCTTAGAAAAATAATTTTAAATTGCAAAAAAATTAGTGCAAGTTTTTCCATGTGAATTAAGCATAAAGCTATGCATTTCATAGTATAGATGTAATGAATAATGAACCAACAACAAACGAAACAAAAAGTGACGACGAGTAATACTATAGTAAAGACAATATGCATATTATAATATGCAGATAGCATCTTTTGTATTCCAACACAGTACCTATATACTTAATAGGTTCACCCATGTATGCAAGAAATTGGAATATCATAATTCATTCATTTATAATACAAATAATGATTTTGTCTGACAGCCTACTTGGCTCAGATCCTGATGAAAAATTTCATGCTTATAATACGGCAACATTTTATAGTAAGGATCTCTTTATAATAGTACCTATATAACTAGTATTGCATTTTAGTCGTGAACTGCCATATTACATGCGAAGAAATCAAAGTTAAAGTAAATCACAACCGACTCGACAGGTTACATGCGTTTGCAGCGTTGTTCATATCAGAATTTGGCAGTGTGAGATTTATGAACCTTATACACAAAGCATGTACCTACTCTGTAATGGTTCGCAATTATTAATTTTTCCGACACAACCACCAACTAAGTACATCAAGGTATGCACATGTTTATACAAGTAAACAACGAAATTGAGCTTATACTCGACAACTCGACGAAGCAACAAGAGTTAAAGCGTCGGTGGCACTCATAAATTGCATGCAATATTTATTACAGCGAAATTCTTAATTTCCCATATATTAAATCCATTAGCGATCCAACAAAATTTGTTTTTGTATACAAATTTCTCTTTATCTCTTCAACTCAAATTCATGAACAAGCCTTGTAATGATTTCAATTTTCAACTTAAACTTGAGAGAAGATCTCCAAGGAAAATCGTCACGTAGACGTTTCTGTAATAAAAACTCTTTTAGGTAAATGCTACATAACTGTTCCACCTAAAATACAACGTTTAGGTACTTTATTCCACCACATAACATATCATACAGTCTTACCAACCACGGACCGTGGTTAATTGACAATGGTTATTTTGCGGTTCGAATTTGTCTCGTCTATTGTGGCAAAGTCATATTTCCATTAGTAGTTTTATATCATTATATATAGGCACTTTATTTATACATATATACTTATCACAACACTTGTGTAATTCTAAAAAAGGATTATATTTTGGCACGTCAAAAGGGTAAATTACTGTCGCATGACGATGACAGCCATATAATTATCATCTGTAGACAAACACTCAGGTAAATGTAGGTAACGAAAATACTTAATGCAATGTTTATGCAAACCACAAAAAGAAAATTTGCCTGTAGTAAATTGTAATGCATTACATTGCAAAAAATATTTTCACTACTGCAGCAGAACAAACAAACAATTAAACTAATTTCCCATTTCCTATTTTATTCATTAGCATTTTGAATCTTGTACTATAGCTATGTACTATGTAGTATTTAGGAGTAATAATAGTAAAGGTACAACAAAACTTTGAGCAATGCACACAATACTTAAAACTCAGAGCACAGCTCAGTAAATTACTGTAAAGGAATAGCAGAGAGGATTGAAATGGAATAAAGTTTAAATTGACAAAGAGATGACTTCCATCAAAGTAGTAATAATAAGAAATAAGTGGTAACAATAAACAGACTATTTACTAATACTAATCTGTTAAACATTCATTCATAACACTAGACAGAGGTTTACAATAATATTTATTATAATGTACACTGCTAGCAGTATAATAGTGACAGTATAAAAGTGCAAATATAAAAGTCAAGCCAGTTTATATAGTGGAGTATATAACAATGTAAAGAAATAATGAGAGACTCGTTCTTACCAGCGTTCTTACCTTTACAACAATTGCATGCAAAGAATCGAATTCACTTTCAAAGACAGCTGCTTATACAGTTTATACTACAACTGTACACTACTAGTATCATACTATTACCATTATAATATCGCAAGTGGTATATATCTGTAATGTGTTTCTCTGTGGTTTGATCATCGTTAGTGGAAGGCAGCAGCTCTTTTGTGCAAATTTGAGGGAGGAACAAAAGGTTTGCAAAAAGGAGAAAGGAGAGTCGTAGAGCAGCTAGCTACACTTCACTTCTCATCAACTATATACATACGTCCATTACATTACTACCTTGGTTGCTATCATAACCAAAGTGATTGCACAGCTTTACAATTCAAAACACAATACATACTGACACACAGACACACAGACACTACTGCCACACACATAAAACATAAGAGTATATAATGTGTGAATACAGGAGTGCATAGGATTGCAATGGCATGAACAGCAGTGGCTATAATAAACAGTTCACTTCGCTCATTCCAAGCCAGAACACAACAGGCAAACTTGCAAAAGATGAGGACGACGTTTTCTCTTCTGTTGCAGAATTAAAGGTCAAGTTTGATCGGCTCTAGTCAGTGAGAGCGGAAGCTTCCTCTTCACCACACCAACAATTTCCATATCTACATATACGACACACAATACAATACACCAACACACACCACAATATATTATTGCGAATATACTATACATACACTTCGCAAACAAATGAGTTACTACAGGTGTGTCGTCCACAGTTTAGTTACACAAAAACAAAAACAAAACGCTGAAATCAACAACCTTCACATAATACATTAGCATCTCCATCATCTCACGCTTCATCTTCCAGTTCCGATTTGACAACTCTACTGTCAGTGTGTGTTTGTGTGAACTGTGAACTCACGTCAAATACTCCTGCTCCTGTTGACACACTCGCAGTTGGTTTGCATACATGCAAAATCAACATATTATATTACATCCAGACTTGTTAGCAAAGTCTTCATGAGATTTGCACCTTTTCATTTCACGTGTTTTGTTATAATAATAAAAACATCGGATCGTTGTGCTGGTTCGTTACAGAAGTGATTTGTGAATATAAAAATCTCAAGTGAATGAATTGTTGGAAGGAGTCTGATGATAGGAGGAAATATTATTTTACTTGAAAGTTGAGTGATCTCAATATAAAAGTGGGCATGAATCAAAAAACGAGTACGGAGCTACAACTGTATACAGGAGCTAGACACATGTAAGCAACGTTTTAAAAGATTACTTGTACAATTTGTGTGAGAATCAGTTTACGACTTGACACGTGTATTGCAACTGATATTACGATGTTATCAACCTCTATACGCATATAGTTCATTGAAAACTATGTTTTCACCTGAATTCAAAATTTTTAACTTAAAGTCAACTAATAATGGGTATAATACAACTATATAGTAACTATAAATACAACTACCTTTAAAATTTTGCTAATGCTACTCAAATTGGATAGAATTATGTATTTAGCTATAGTTGAGGGAAAAAATGGGGCATTTTATGGTTGAATGTGTAAATTATCGTTGGTATTCCATTTTTATTACTATACTTACTTAAAATGGTAGGTTCAGGTACGTTACATGCAAAGTCCACCAAAAATCTTATTGTTCATTGCTGCGATGTCAAAAGCTTAGCTAATAATAAACACACCCATTTATTTACGCCCTTTAAAGTCAAGGTAAAATTAGGTAAGTCGAGTTATATTTCAATTGACATTTATGGTAATGACAAGTCTAGGATAATATACATACAGCGATTTGACTAATGCATTTAGTGCATAGATATTGTAGGAACCTTTGTTACGATTTCTATTTCATCGGTTATTGCTATTAGTATTTCTGATAAAAAAGCAGTGCCATCACAATTTTAATGTGGACGACGAAAGTCAGATTGTTAAAATCGTAGTCAACCGCAAGGGAAAAGAATTCTAGCAAAACTATCGCACATTATCCACCACTTCACATAAGTTAGCCCTTCTACCTATCCATTACAGCTCTAATCGAATCTTTATTCGAGTAATAAAGCAAAGTGTAAAGTACGACTGATTTGAGATGACGGAGTTGTGCGAGTGAAGTGAAACCGGCTCCTTTACTTTCTCAATGACCCTAATTTTTTTAGCATGGCATAACTTCAGTGTGTATGTGTATGTATGCAGAGGTAGTTATAAGTAATAGTCGTTCTCAGCTATATTACAATACTGTCTCATACAATACTTATATGAATACTATTAACTGTTAGACTGCAAACTACACACAATCCCAATCAACTAGGTAACCCACGTTTCCACTTATAAAGAAAATACTTCATAGCATAGTGTTAACATTATAATTTATACTCATAATATTTATACCTAGAAAAACTCATTACATTCCATTTCCAGCAGTGAAAACTATTTGTATTAACAATTATTTTTCTACATGCTTGGATTTTTGCACAGTTTTGCTTTATTTTTGCTTGAAATTCTGTGAATGAAGCGTTTCATACATTACATAGCATTCTCGGCCATTTACATGCATCCACATGGTGTAAAAACATTATAACTAATGTGTAGCCAAGAATGTTTGCCGTTCATAGTAGCAGTGATAATAATAATGGAAGTACAAGTAATGTAGACACAATGTACTATGTTTAAAGTTTAAAGACCAAACCAGAACACAATTGTAATAAAAATTTCCCTTGCGTTTATCACTTGACTATCTCTCTCTTACTAACACACACATACACACACATCATACATATATATAGGTACACACACAGATATGTACACACAACTGCTAGTACACACTAACAATAAGTATGTACAATACATTCATACAAATTCAACTGAGCACACTACACTCATATTAATAGGAAACGAATCGTAACGACAACGCCTTATGCCTGAGCCGTTAAATGCTGACTCGATTCGTTCTTTCGTTCGTAGTTGGCAATAATAGTCTCTGCAGCCATTATGTATTAGCAAGACAAGGTGAGTTTTCTTTCATTCTCTCTCAAGTTTCCTTTTCATTTAAATGTAATGCTATTTACATTTGCATAGTTGTACTTAGGCATCTGTATGGTTGATGAGTTGACAATTTGTGCAATGCATTTTGCATTGCAACAAGCCACTTACGCAGAAGAAAGTACTCGTGAGTGAGTGAGCCAGCAACCGGCATCTAATTAACTGCAAGACTTTGCCAAAATGAAGCAATTCATTCAACTCACCACTACTGTCTTCCAAAAGCTACCTTAACCAACGCTAACGTGTACAAGACAAACGATAAAAAAATCCTTGTCGTTTGTAATTTCTACTACACATACTTTAATAACAAAGAGACTACGACGAGAATTAAGATAAATCTTATACCTATGAGTGTGTAGTTACAGTGCATATGTAAACGAGTAGAAGTGAGGCAAATTATATTTTATATTGGTATTTAATGATAAGACTGTCTAACTAGAGAGGAAGCCTTTAATAATAGAAATGAGGTCTCCTCAAGCTCCCATCCTATCTCAAAGCGCACACAACATACGCTTAAACTAATGAATGAAATCTAATAGCTAAGGATGTGACTCCACACAATCGCACAATCCTATTCACATTGCTTGTGTTTGTATTCCAAACATACACATGCATGAATTTACATGAATACCTAATGTACATTTACATTTGCGTACGTGTTCAATCTTTTGCTGCATATCTTTTGCGAGTTGAATTCTAGGAATACCTAGAAAATTATATGTTAAATTTTCTTATCCGATTTTCTTTCAATGCAAAATTAATGCAGAAAAAGTCTTATAGTAGCTTGGTAATAATATACGTAGGTGTGTACATTCAGGTGTGAAATGGGAGAGTTTTATTATTACTTTTGGAATAGAGCCTAAAATAGAAACACGTATTAGCAATTCTGTTACACGCAAAGCAGAGGTATAGAAGATAGGCATAAAAGTATCTACGTTTAAAGAGTTAGAGTACTATTAACTATAACACTATAAGTAGGTACTAACATAGTGCAATGAGTGTTATATCTGTTCAGAGTTACTTTGTGCGAATCGTCTGATAATAAACAATCCCAACTCTTACAACAGGTGTAAGATATAAAATGAATCACATCATATAAAGATATAATAACAGCAATCTATCTAACACCTCTCCCTTTCGTTTAGCTCTCGTTATGAAATAAAATCGCACACATGACCTTTCAAGTGAATAATTCGAAATAATCAGCCAGCAGGTCATGGAGTGAAGTGAAATAAAGTTGAAGATAGTCTTATACCTATGTGAGTGTTTGTTTTTAAGACTAATTTCTATTTGTGATGATGGGAATTCTCGTAAGTTAGTGTTGAAGGCATTGTTTTTCTAATTGTTACTACTTGTAAGCACTTTTGACAGACGAGCAAAGAGTTGCGTTGCGAGTGAGTCGACATGCCCTGATAATTATTTATTTTCATGAAGTCATGTAGTTGAGTCTATTGTGTATATCATACCGACAACAAGTATATAACAAGTGAATCTTCTCAAAAGTTAAACATGCTACTGAGATTAGTATTGTGTGAGCATTGCATTGATTGCAGGTATTTAAAATCGTTTATGATTACACTACTCGCATATATAAACAACATTAGTTGTAAGAGAGAAGTAGTTGTGTATAAACAAACTCACAGTATTATTCCACGAATGTACTTTAAGTCTTGTTGTATACCTACTATAAATAAATAAACATTGGTTTGGTGGTGGATTTGTGTATATACATTGATAAAACTAAAGTTTAGTAGTCACATTGTTCCTTGCATCAGTTTCTTCTACCAATTCAGCTTCCTACGTGCTCATGTAAAAAGATTCAACTTCACTTTTTGCATTTTCTTGTTTTGTCTTACCTACCAACGAAGTTGTATGATAACATCTATCTGCAGTATATCACTTTGTATATTACGGTAGGCAAGTGCAATGTCAGATTTTTTATATAAAATGCTACACTGTACTGTAATGGCAAGGTTGCCCACATTCCGTTCGTTTAACGTGTCGAGTATGTGTTATGTGTAGCTTGTGTCTTTACTGGTTCGTGTTTGTAGCAGCCTTTAATGGTTTTGGCTAACAAAGAGTAAGAAGTCGCAGATTGTCGCGACTCAACTCAGTCAGTTCACTCACTCGCACGGACCAATACATTAGTCAGAGTAGATAGTTCACTGATACACGGCAAAAAGTGACAGCGAAAGTTTTTAGCAACCACCACACACTAAACTGACTTAAATCGAAGCGAAAATGTTCTTGCAGATCTTTAGTTTTCCAATTGAGTCGTTTCGTTACACGGTTGTTTTCTTTGCTTTGTTTAAATATTTAGTAGTTTAGCCGCTGTACCGCTACTACTCTTAACATTGTCCTTAACATTTAATTTCTACCTACCTGAACTTACATATAGCTACATTAAAAAAATCTTGGCTATGTCAGAGATTGTTGCATGTTCTTTGCTATGTTATACCTTTGTTTATTCTCAATAAGTGCCAATTAAATTTATGTAGCATAGGATGCAATTTTTTAGCTCTTATTTAATTGATACACTCTGCAGACTCTTACGAAGGATTTATCAGGTACATTTGCCATAAAGGAGCATTAAGTGTCGTTACCTGTCCAATAATAATGGCCGCCACGATCATTAAAAGTGCATGAATTATTTAACACATTTTCTTCCCTGTTTGTTAAGTTTGTCACTTTTTGATTTGGCTGAGATACGAAAGCAGAGTGTGCTGTACTTGTTTGAACTGCATGTAATCTTAAATGTGTTATATAGTAGTTAGTTTTAGGAAGAAAGTGACCTTAACAAGAATTTTTTACATTAAAGCTGTTTGCACGTAAAAGAAGAAACAGCAAACAGGTGTGAATTTTATCTCTCTGACTGATTGTAAATGCATCACATATTGACATAGACAAGTAAATGCTTTGAGATTTCTGTACAAACTATTTGAACGAGTGAGCAAAGACGTGTTTCTTGCAGGTATACACACATAAAGTGTGGGTCAACCACTGCACTGCATGCTGTTTCTCAGCTAGAACAACACACCATCGTATCTCCAATCTAGTATAGGCATAGCTCAAATTCTTAACACCATTAATAATTAAACTCTCAACTGTAAACGATCTTTGTACTACACAGTTCATTTCAAAGTAGGTAGGATAAATACAATAAATAATTATAGCATTATTTCGATTAATTAAAGTGTTATATCAAGGTATGTATTTTACTACCCAACTGTTACATTACTACAAATAATATTACTTTACCGTAATGTTTAATGAACTTGTAAACTTCTGGTAAAATCTCTTTACATTTTGTGTGTTTAAATTTTGATCAATGTAATTACAAGGTGTATGCATGTCTCTTTTTATAATATTTACTGCATGTACATTTTTAGAAAACGCTTCTCCTTGGAATGCACTTTGCATTTCATTATCAAAAGTACTAATTAAAATGGTTAATTTAAAAAAATCGACCTGTGTAAACAAGCCAACGAAAACGAAATCTTAGTAAACGTACATTACAGCAAAGATAAACAATGAAACTCGTTCACAGGTAGTAAAACTAACGATCAAGTAATGAGATTGAAAGTTGCCTATGCAATATACACGCATATACATCATGAAGGTTTAGTATACGTACTTAGTGTGTATTGTAGTATATACACATACAAGAAATTACTACTTAGTTGATTAGAGTGCAGTAAAGCAATAATGGTTCGTATGCATTCTAATTTAAATACCAAGTAGAGTCAAGACAGATCCAGCTCGACTCTGCGTGCTAACTGGTGAATTATGAAAAATGAGAGTTTCGTTCTATCATACAGCTATTATCATACTTATCACATCAGTCCAAAACCAGAAAAGGCTCTTTTGTTTGCCCTTAAGTCAACTCAACTCATCATAGTTCAGTACCCCTTCAGCATACAAGTCCTTCGTCTTATTGTTAGTATATCGTAGTTTTTCTTCCGGCGATATTAGACACATTGCCTCCAAACTATGCTAGTGGTTACAACTGAAAAAATATTTAAAATGGGACATATTATTATCAGAGCTTGTTTTCATACAGGTAAAAGTGACAGTTTTGAGCTGATTCGTGACGGATTGGAAAGTGGACGTAAATACTTTAGAGAAACACAACAAAGGGAAGGTATCACCATTCATGCACATACAAATAAATGCCTAGCTTGCAGAGAGTAGTATAATAGTAGTTGAAGTTGTAAAATTCGAATGGTGCATACGACGTAGTGGTAGTTGTAAAACAAAGTGTTTGCTGCATATTTACTAAGGCAGGGGAAATATAATAGCTTCCCCACATGTTCACTTTTGTTATAGTAATAAAGTGTGGATGAGTTAGTGCAAGTTGTTAGAATCAAAAGTAGTTTGGTTGGGACGACTCTGCAATCTGCCTACTCGTTCTTCTGTGTAGAGTCATGTAGAGTAGACCTGTGATACGAGCGACGATGGTGACGACACGATAGGCAAACAGCAAAAGTGACGACAAGGAATAGGAGAGGCGATATTGTGTATTAAAATGAGTATATTAGCATTAGATGTACGAGTAATAGCAATGCATGGCCAGATTCTATCTAATAAACCCATTGCTGTGCTATCCTTCTTCTTCGTCTTCTTTGTTCGTGAGAGAATAGTGAAACAGGTCTCTGCTGGACTACTTGACTTTTCACCTAGATTTGGGCTCCAATGAACTGTGATGATGATTATGCTCACCGTAAAGCTACGTACTACATGTCTGCCCATTCAGTAATGGAATTCCCTACTGTACTCTGCGTATTTTCCACACAGGTAGTGCTACGTAGCACTAATGCTAATCAAATTGATACATAAGCACAACAGAAAATCAAACAGTCTATTAAAGTGGGAGCGTAGTGTAGTAAAGTTTCCCAAAATCTCCAGACTACAAACTCTTAAAGTAGAGTGGTGTGCATATGACATGGATTATTTTAAGTACTACGATAAGAAATGGAATTGGTATATAAAGTACTATGATGAGTACTATGATGAGTATGAGGATTTGAGAATCAGATATGAGACGTGCTATGGTCTTTTGTCTCGTTTCAAGTCTCTTTTGCTGTTTGCGTATTAGGATAATGACTCATGACAGACTGGTACTAAAAATGTTTATTTTTGTATTCCTCATGAACAGTTAAGCCAGTGAGGCGACTCAACAAGTCGACAATAACAGGACGAGCTTCACAGTGTCACAGGAGGACGAATCTGGCGTGCCGACGACGACCCAAAGACAAGTCTGCGAGCAACTGAGTATTCCTTGCTTCCAAACTAGATCATGAGGTACACCTCAATTGTCTTCTTCGTTGGGATTTTCAGTCTGTCTCATTCCTGGATTGTTGGCGGTCCTCATCGGAACGGTATTTCCGATATTCTCAAACTTCCCTTGCTCACAGAATACAGTAGTTGTAGTAAAGTAGAAATAATCCTAGTCATAAAATGGACTTTGTCCATAAATACATGGACATTGAAATACTAACAGAAATTGGAGCATCCTTTTGCTTTTCTCTGCACTGACCTACTACAGTTAGTAGGTTAGTGGTATAAAAGTCACATCTGGACATACAATTTACAAAATATTAAAAAGATTGACAACTTTAGTCGTTGAATATTAAGTATTGTGCCATTTGTATTCGGAATAATGTTATGTAAAACAGTACGGGCTAATTTACCTTAATGCATTATTTGAATTTTGTAGGAAGAGATGATAGCTATGGGTCCTTTTTCTTTCCACGGATTTTCCCACAAGTGTTTCAGTCGGCAAGAAATTGTCCAGGTGGTGGATGCACATTAGCTCTGTTATGTTGGCTCACAAGAAGTGGTTGCGGAAGCAGCAGCACCAGGTATGTTAAATATTGGCAATATTAATTTATTCTACCTTTACAAAATTTTAGTTTACATATTCATGTGTTTCATTGAAACTGTTATATAATGCATTAATGGTCATTTATGTCAATTTCCAGCAATGTTGCAAGCGCTAGTTCCTATATACCGACGTCCATGCATGCCTTAAGGAAGGAAGAACACGTGGACACAAATGATCTCTCTGTGTCCGATTATGACGTTGGTATGTGCAAACATTAACTATAAAATCTGTAAATGTTATTCCTTTCATGTAATGTAACCCAAAATGTCAGCTATAGCAAAATGTTAACATTGATTTCTTGACTAGAGTGCGGCATTCAGAAACTAGCAGCTCAAAAGCGTATCATAGGAGGAAGTACAGCAAATTTTGGCGAATTGCCTTGGCAGGCTCATATAAGAATTTCTGGATTTCAATGTGGAGGCGCACTAGTAATTTGACCATAAATTTTTATTACTTTACAAATCCATTATCTTGCAGACTCATAAATTGAATGGTTTAATCTTTCAGCTGAATCATTATTATTTGATAACGGCTGCTCACTGCGTTCATCGTGCAAGGTAAATTGTCTTAAATGAAATTCAATTTGTAATTTTCATTTACATATTTAAATCAATAGTTTGCCTATAAGTAAAGAAACTACGTTATGGGAAAGTTCTTATTGTTAGTCCCTGAGAAAAGAGATATAGAAAATTTTAAAACGTACTTGTTTGACAAAGGAGATTTGTCAGTAAAAAAATGCTTTAACGAGTATTTAACTGTTGTATAAATTCAGTTCAAAATTTGAAACCGATTATCTAGCTATTTATTGTTAATAATTATTAATTGTGGAATTCATGGTTTACTAGGCTTTCAGACATTACAGTATACTTAGGAGAACATGATACAAAGGATACGGGAAGGTGGCTTGAACCACTCCCTGAAGAATCTTTTGCTGTCGTAGAAAGAATTATTCATCCACGTTTTAAGTACATGTTAACACAGCCGGACAGGTAACAATTACAGCAATGGAATAAGCAAAGTATTATTCCTTAAGTATTGAATGAAGATAGATAAATATAATTTGTGTATTGCCTTTCCATGAACTAATAATTATATTAAGCAAATCTATTTACAAAAACATAAAATTATCATCTGAATTAGAAAACAATAGGTCGATAATTTTAACTCATCAGATTCGATGTAGCTTTACTGAGGCTCCATCGCCCCGTAAGATTCAAGGCAAATATTTTACCCGTTTGCTTGCCCCCTGATGACAAAAACTATGAAGGGAAAATCGGAGTTGTGGCCGGTTGGGGCAAAACCGATACATCGTATGGTAATAAAGCAAAAAAGATAACAGGAAATGTGCTAACTGAGTTTGAAAATGTATGTGCTCTTGTTTTTTCTATCATTCTGTTTCAGGTAAAACTGGTACAAATGTTTTACAGAAAGTTCTGGTTCCCATTTTAAACAATTATGAATGCCGACGCTGGCATCATCAAAAACATATTCGGGTCGAGCTTCACGATGAAATGTTTTGCGCTGGACACAAAAATGGATTGATGGACGCGTGTCTCGTAAGCTATCGAATTTACAGCGGTGTCAATGAAAGAAAAATAATTTTATCTGAGTGTGGTTTCACTGTTATAATGTTCAATAATACACTACCACATCTTGAATACATTTTCTTATCTCAATTTGACAATAAAATATTAATTATATTTTAAACGTTTTGAGCAATACAGAAAAAGTGAGACAGATATGTTAAACCTTTATTATTACGATGTATCTGTTATTTGTATAGATTCAACAGATTTATTTGTATAGATTCAACAGATTTATTTGTATAGATTCAACAGATATATTTGCATAGATTCAACAGATTTATTTGTATAGATTCAACAGATTTATTTGTATAGATTCAACAGATTTATTTGTATAGATTCAACAGATTTATTTGTATAGAATCAACAGATTTATTTGTATAGATTTTTTCAAAACTGAGTGTCATTGCGATTTTTGGCTGCAATATTTTATTTGTTTATTAACAATCTCGAAATCTGCATTGCTCAAAATAAAAAATAACATGAAGTCATAAATGAATTATGTTTTTTATTGTTTTCTGCCTTTAGGGTGACAGTGGAGGGCCATTGGGTAAATACAAGAATATAAATATATGAAACGTAAACAAGAATTGTGTGATAAATTGTTTTTTTTTATGTTTTGTAGTGACATTGGATGACGGACGATGGACTTTGGCTGGAATTACATCAGCAGGGTTTGGATGTGCCGTAGACAGACAGCCAGGAATTTATCACAAAGTTGCAACTACAGCAAGATGGATTCGCGCACAAATATCAGCATAACATTTGCTAACCTTTTTAATTGCGTAGTACTATATGAGTACATTCTTGTAATTTCCATTTTTACGTCAAAACTAACAACAGTTTTTGTATTTAACAAACTATTACATATATTACAAAGGTACCAATAGCTTTAACAGCATAGCTACAAATACATAACCTTTTACTAAAGATGTTTTGTTAATGCCACGTTAAATCAAATTATCGGTAAACCGAAAAACATGCAATATTCAGGAAGAAACTGTACATTTACCATTTATTTTTAGACCTGTTTCCACTAGCTGACTAAATACGTATATCAAAGTATTTTATGCACTCACCGAACGATAATAAGCACGCACGTATGTGAAACGGTAGGTAAATTAAGAATGTGATCGTAATTTGTACTTATTTAAAGAAGAACTTTAAGTTATTTGTAAATAATATATTTAAGCATGTTGACTCGTTTTAAATATTCGGTTTTTCTGTCAACAAGGCAGACAACTATGTCACACGTAGAGAGTGCACTGCAGCATCTCCTTAAAATTTTTGTTTTTAATCAGCAAATTCTTTACAGTAAACTAATCGTCCTTTTAATTCAAGGACACTGTTAAAGCTTTAAACGACTAAAGCTAAAGTTATGGAAATGATGATGAGCTGCAGAATGTAGAATTGATGACTACTTATTAGTCTGTTGGCAACACAAAATCCATCCTAACTCTAAGCATAGTATAGACAAACTATTTTTTTATGCGAGAAATCTTCTAGGAACATTCCATTTTGTGAAAAACATTTATACAGAACAGTGATCTAATGTAAGACATATTTCATTCAATGTAAAATCTTATTTTTCTATACATACATATAAATAAGACTATTTTTAATGGTGCATTCACTTTTATACTGCAATTGTCGATGATGTTTTTGCATGAGTTTGCTTACAAACCTGCATGCTTTTAACATACAGTTTACTGAAACCTTAATGCAAATAACGAAATATTTAGAAATTGTAAGTATCTATGTATATTAAACAAATAAGCTGTAAAGAGATAACGTTGTTCTACTTACGTGGCAGATAAATGGTTGACTTTGTTTTTGTTATTGACATCTTATTGTTGCTTTTGTTAACTAATTAATGTCACACATACATATAATTTGTCGAGCAAGTACAGATTAGATATTTTGACACTGACTTTCACTAGTGTAATTATTTTTATAGAAAGATTGAAACCCTTTTGCACGTTTGGTGAATTGATTTCAATGTCCACAGATTAGTAATGGACATTGAAGAACCGTTAAATTTCATGCCTTTGTTATGTACAATGACAAAAAGGGGTTATCTCTCTCGATAAAAGTCTAAAAATTCACTCCAAGTGTTCTATATTTCTAAACAGCAATAAATACATCAAATGTTCGTTTTTTGGTATTGCTTATTATATTTTATATGCATAAATATCAAAATAAGTACATAAACATACATGATACATACATACAATGATATGATACAATATGTTTAGTAGCACTAGCACCATCATTTTTGCTTTATAAGATTTGTGCCGATATTGCCCGTAACAACTCCTAGCTACAAGCTAACTGTATACGGATACGACTAAAATAAGATATTTCTACAGTAGAAGTATTTAGGGGTACTGAAAGATAAATGGGTATTTTTTCATCTAAGGTGCATTTACTTAAATCTTAATTTAGGTTAAGGCGAGTCAGAAAGAAATGAAATCATTAGCTTATAATTAAACTTCCATAATAACCAACAATGCGTATAGCACATAAAAATTACAACAATATACGTAGGTAGTGTAGGTACACATTTAATTTTGTTAGTCGCATACTATGAATGAATTATTTCGGTATTATTATATTTATTTTTCACTAAGAGATATTTTTGCTCTTCCTACATTGTACTATTTACAGAGACAGTGTTATGAATGATTATCATTTATAAATATTGAATACATTTTTGTAGGAAGCACTATTGAATGGATTTCGTAAATCTTTAAATTAACAACATTGACTTTCTTACAGAATTGTTATACGTTAAACCTGAAATTATCATTGTCAACATTAGAAATACTTCTTAAGCATTCTAATTTGCGTATTGAAGCAAAGAAAGAGATGGACGAGGATTGAACAGAAATGATACAATGATTTGATAAGGTTGGGAAATTTCTATTCTTCACGTAAGAGTTATAGAATCTAAGTTTGCCTGTTGCAAGTTTCACACGGTTAACATCTTTCTAAATCACGTTCTCATACAAACTTCTGTTAGTTTGATAGTATTTCTTTTTAGCAAGATTGTGTAGGTATAGGTATTGTTTAATTCTTTCCTAATCGTAATATACAACAATTTGTGTATTACGTTGTACAATTAACATTATTACCATCCTATTACACTCTATTACAATTCAATATCTTCATTCATCTATGTTCTCCGAAACTAAAAAGTGAAGTTTACAGAAAATGGTTTGTTCATGAGTTGAACAAAATAAAATTCATCAATGAATCTCATTCTGAATAGAGACTTGCCGCTGTAATAATAAATGCAATCTTCCAAGTCAAATGTAACAGAGACAGAGAGGCTTTTTGCATTAGTCTCTCACTATATAACTTGACAAATAGTGAATTGTTAATTGTACACAATCTTATAATATAGAAATGTAGTATAATATGGCTATAGACCAAATACGTTGTATACTTTCACTTCAAGCTTCGTCTACCCCAAATAGACTTTGTTAAGTATACCAAACAATCTCCGTGGCCCAATACATGACAGCAGTGTCGAATTTGTAAGGAGTACCGAGTGTGGACCAGCAAAACTTAGTCTATACAATATGCATCTATATATTACACGATTAACCTTAGCTTTGAGATGAATTTTACATGTATCTGTATACTAATACATTCAGCTATACCTGCACCAAAGCAAGTCAAGTCTAATGTGAATAATCTTTCGCATGTAAAGTACCATTTGTCTTGTCATACGAACTGCTACTTATAAACACTTAAATGGTATATTGAGTAGCTCTTGAATGTATTTAACTTTTAACATGACTTTGAGTCTTAAGAAACACAATCCGTCTCTCATCATGTAAATAGACACCCGTACCATCTCATTCGGATCCATTCCTCCTTTCCTCGCCACTTTTCTACTTAATATTGTCGACGATCTCACTCCAATTCAATTTCGAATTCATTAGATTTGCTACACTCTTCGTGTTAGTTCTAGAGGAGCCATTATTGTGTCTTTGCTCAATACTGCCACATACGTTAAATATCATGGTCATAGTTCTTTCGTCTACATGCAGTCAGTGTCAGCTCAACAACCGGCCATCGTAGACCAATCATGGTTTTTGCCCTGCACTCGTTCTTTATAATTGTAGTTGTATCCATGCTTTTTACTCTGGTTGATCTACAAAGTGCACAAGTTTCCACCAACTCAAATTATACTCTTAATAGTGTCCAAGTGATTGAAAATACGGGAAACGAAAGTTCAAGTTTGAAGAGAATGGATAAAAATACAGTTATTGTACATCAAATTCATTCTCTTCCTCCTAACAGTGTCATTGTAAAGGACGGACCACATTCAAAGATCCCCGTCTTTGACCTATTTGACTGGAAACGAAGAGTTGCAGGAAAGTACAGTTGCTGTTCATCACAGCAAAATTTTGAAACTAGATATAAGAAATATAGTTACTAGTTATAATAATTAATACTATTTTCTGGTCACAATTATTTTATTTATAATTCCTCATTTAGGAGAGCTGGGATCTAATATTAAAATAATATGTGGAAAATCAGTCAAAGGATTCTTAAAATTATTCGGAATTCATTTTCTGAACATAATATGATTAAATGTAAATGATGTTAAAAATAATTATATAGCATAGGTAGGAAGTACAGTTTGAAATATCAATCAAAATTCCTTGAATAGTATTGTACCTACTGACAGATGGAATTTCGAATGATTTTAAATATCAGTGTAAATTCATGTGGAAAAATGGTGAGTACGAATCGGAATACTATCGGAAAGCGACCTGAAACCTAATTCCATAATTTATAGCTGCCATTACTATGTTAGTTGTATTGCTAAGGTGTTCTCATTCATCACCAATAACTGTCATTTTGCCCATTCAATGTTTATGCATTAGTAGATTTCGTACATTCACTTCATACAAATTATGTAGGTGGTTCACAGTTAACGTTAGTTTGTCCACAGACAAGTGCGTAGAAAAACAAACATGCGAAGAGTCGTTTTGCATTGTGCAAAACATTTTGTTAACGCAGTAGTTCGCACAGTGTGTCTTTTCAAGTGATATTCGTCTCAAATTAGAAAACGACGACAGTCACAATAACAATACGTGCTACACGATTCGCAGTATTGCACTAGCATTATTTAAAAGGTTCCCTTCTTAGAAATGCAGCTTAAAAGTTAGTGCACTCGAATTGAATGTTGAATTTTAGACAATAAGATTATGAACACTCTTGTAGCAATGATACAGTGACTTACTATGCATAAGCTACTTACAAAAGTATTATGTGAGTAAGGAACAATTGGTTAATCGGTAATGTTTGTATATGCTACTACGGTAGAATTGTCACCATTTCACTTAGATAAGACATAAGTAATCAAAAAATCGAGAGTTTGTGATTCTTCATTGTGTTGACATTCAAGGCAATTTTTAGGCAATACACGCTCCACTGCACATTTGAGTGTGGCAAAGAACTTTCATGGATACCTCACGCTGTTTATTTCAACTGTGTGTAGTGAGTAAACTGAAAGCGAAAGTGCAAAATCAAAGTCTAGGTAGGTACCTAGTATTACCTATTATACCTCTGTGTTTGCTAATGTTTGTTGTTACATCGTATGCAATATCAATTCAATGGCTGTCATCCAAATGAATAAAGCAGAACTTTTATTTGTTTAGTGGAAGGAAGTCTCTTTTATATGGTTTGACTAAAACGGAGATAAAAGCAACTTACCTGTTTAACTACCGCTGTATGCATATAGATTTAAATTTATATTTCAAAATCTAGTTTTATTGGTAAAATATCATTTTCGTTTAATAATCTATTGATAGTGAACAAGTTTTTCTCAACAATACTACATCTATAGATCGCCATTTGCATATACGTACGTTTACGTGCCTTTAATGAATAGTAGAACAGGGTGTTCAATTTCCACCCGCAAACATGAATCAACGTTTTTCCCAAAATGCTTATGACTCATTGACATCTTTTTACACTTTTAAAAGAGTCATTAGTCATTATAGCATTTTTTATATAAAATTATATATGATGTACTTCACACAACCACCAATTTGACTTTCATCTGTAGAACTGCATTGAAAGGTGAACGTTAAAAAAAATAATGACAACTTTGACTCACATCGTCGTTGACAAAATAAATGGAACGAATTCAGAAATCTCACGCATGGCATTAGCAGTTTAATATAGGTAGCATATGGCTAGGTATATAAGTTAAAAACCTACAAAGAAAACTCCAAGTTCACGACATGAAGACAAAACAGGATAGTAATTTAGCAACAAGAGCTACTTCAAAGAGACGGCATATTTTTGTTTTTGCAAAGACGGACTGAAGAGATGTAGTTTTTGCTGAGACACAAAGAAACTCTGTTATAAAATGATGTTGTTGAGTATTTAAGCCGGAACGCAATCAGATGATCTGTAATCTGTTGTGATGATAATGACCGTATTTTGTTTCAATGTAAGATAAAGCCATATATAAAGCAGTTAGTACTCGTATCGTATATCTCCTTAAAAATGTAGTACAAGACACTACTAGCTCATAAAGTCAAGTGCTTGGGAGATAACAATAAAATAAACTGAAGACATAATAATTTTCTGCAGTGGGGATGTGATGAGATGGATGTGCAGTACAGAGTTTTTGTACAAGGAGCATAATAGCACTGTCTGCTATGGTGTGCTGTGCATATATAGCAGTGCACAGTTCATATTCTTTTTTCATGCTCTTTCACTGTCAGTCTAGGTCCAGTGATCTCAGCAATCCAACAGTAAAGTAACAACACGAATCTAATTCACAGCAGCTTGATGCAATAAGGTCTCTAGTGCTACTCTAATAATATATGTATAATACAACATCCATATCTTTTGTACAACTGCATATTATACGGGTTTATATATATCAAACCAGGTGTTTATGCTATTATTATTATCTTTTCAGCATTAAGTGAACATAAATGCATGCTTATACTATTATAATGTGCTAGGGAGGTGTTTTTATAAGGCCGAGCACACCTAGTCAAAGCTTCATTTCGTCTCACCCCTTGTTGAATTACCCACACACAGCTATACACACTTATGCCTCTTTTATTATGATTAAGTATTAACTTGAAGCAGTTAGTAAAGTAAGTTGCAGGTATATATGCATAATAGTACTACATATAAACGTATAAGTATTCCATGTCGTAGGATTCATGGCGAATGCTCACCCTCCTGTGTCAAGTGAAGAACACATGAACACAACATCCACTACTATCTGTACTACTACTAAAAATCTAATAATGAATACTACTGCAATGTTTACAACCAGTTTTTATATTATATGTAGGGTGGGTAGGTAGGTAGCTTACTTGCCAGTAAGTTAGTAGCATGATGATAATACAGGTGTATGACTTTAAAGCAGAGTTCCTTAATAATAAAAAGGCACTGCTGTACGGGAGTTGTTTTTTGCTGTGATTCTCCTGTTTAGCGTACCTAGTGGTTGTTGTCGTGCAGAAGTTGACGTTCCTCTTATTGCTTATTTTATGCATTGAGACTTTTGCGAGAGGAGGCAAGACAGAGACTCAGAATTATAGTTGCATTGCTCATACAGGGAAAGATTATGGTTCTTATAATATTGTTAAGTATCTTGTTGAGTTGACGTTTATTATATTATGCTCTTACCATGCTTTGTCTGCCATGAGTCCTCACAGTCCTCCTCACAGTCTTCGGCCTCAATAGAAACATTATTCACATTCAGCATTAAAATACGAGAGCTTCTGACTCAAGTTTCTGTATTGGATTTTGTCAGTCGGAGTTTGTTGTTGGCAGAGTGCAATACTCCTTCCATCCTTTAAAAGTTTATTTGTACACAAGTTTACATTTTACATTATTGTATTAGTGTAAAGAGACACAGAAGAGATATACACATTATAATAAATAGCCAGCCTGGTGCATAACTCTACACACAAGAGCGTACTTCCGGAGAATTTGTATTCCATTGTTGTTATCACACTTCCTTTATTGCCTTCGGTTGTGCTGTTCACCCACCACCACCACTACTGCTATATATACCTACCTGTGTACAGATATTGTACATCTCAAATATTAATACTATTACACCTTTACAACAATCATGAGTAACACATTGAAATTAAAGCTAAACTCATATTATACTAATATCTGATTCTGATTCTCACGATTTCAAACAAATTGAGTACATCAGATCCGTGGTGTGTCGCCCTATTAATTCCGCATATTTTCTAAATAGTTAATTTAGAGTTCAATGTTGAGTTCACCTCGCCAATTTCAGTTTGATCATCAATAACACGTACTTGTCAACCCATTAATTTTGACAACTGCACCATGGAAAAGAAACGTGTTGGTTTAATGTCAAAACCTTCGTGGTAAAGTTGTACAACTATACACGATAGTAGCAGAGGATCAGTGTGACATAATATTATAGTGTGTGGGTGAAGTGGTGTTTGGAAAATTGGAATCGTTTTTGCATGCGATAAAAGTCCTTAGAACCGATACAAAATGAGAATTCGTCATCCCTTCAGAAGGAAACGATTTTCCTTGGATGGAGACACTCTTTGTGTAACAATTGTGATAACATTTTTATATACGACTGTTGTTTGTGCCGTCCGTTATTCCCCTCTGGTTAATTCGGATTTAGATTACACCTATAGCTACAAATTAAATGGTGATGTAAAGTTTCCTTTTCCTAACTCTCGTCACCCCAAAAAATACGACAGTCTTAGAAATAACAGCACTACTAGTTCATATCCATACTCCTCGTCTCATCAAGACTATCACGCTTATAATTCTCACAGGGACAGGGATTCTTTCCCTTCAAGGTATTCTTCAATATAAATTCTAAATAATATTGTACTTCATTAAATCAGGTGCATACTGGCTGTAAAGGAGTTTTGTATTAAGTAATATATTTTAAACTGGCGAAATTGTAACAATTACAGCACCATGTCAACTTCATCATCATCGACAATCGGTTCGTTCATTCAAGACAGGGACCGAGGCGGTTTTAACCGGGATTCGACAAAAGTCGTGTACAATAGATTTGGGTTTCCAACAGCAGTAATTGACGAGCCGAGCTATTCTTTTTCTAATCGAAAAGGAGCCATAGTTCCTAATAGGCAGAGTGAGACTAGCCGATACAGCAACGATCGCTACGGGTTCCTCGATAATCATCGAACCAAAGGCTCATCTTTATCTAATGACAATCGTTACACTCCCACGACCGCTTCTGATAGTTTCACATCTGATTATCGTCCTCACCATCAATACGATTCTAGTCACAATCATGACAACAAAAATGATGTGACATTGAGTCATATGCTTGACACGAGTTCTGTGCCTAATGATGTTCTTGATTTGCAACACAAAATGCAGATTTATGAACTTCTTTACTCCAATAACTCTAGGCTTAATGAGGATGCAAGACAACTTGCAGGTTTGAAATCTTATATAGAGATACACGTAGGAAAAGTCGATGCAGACTAACTACAGTAACTCTAACTTCATGGCATTTGGATATATTTTAAACTCTAATTTTAATAATATTATTACTAGATTTATGCTTTTTAATATTACGTAAAGGGGTATATCACTTATTGCACTAACATTGTTTAAGCAGTAAGTTTTTGAAGTATGATTTATAAAAATAACGGTTTTTATTTTTGTTGTTGTTTCTTTACAGTCATACCACAAAATTGTTGGCATGCGGGTAAAATGTACGGTTGTGGATTGAGCGTGTCTTGTGTTCTGCAAGGATCGAAACCACTTGACCTGTGTAACGGTGGAATGATTTGGAGTTGCTGTGTCCCACGCGAAAAAGCTTCGGAAGCGACGGCGTCTGTGGGTATTTTGGACAATCCACGTAAGGAATCTCAACTGCAGAAACAGTTGTGACATTTTTATTATACCGATTCATGTGATTCTTTGAACGTTTTATGTACCAAAAGCAGCATTGCATTTTAGTTTATCTAACAATAAGTTAAGGTAGTCAATTGTTTATTTAAGGAGAACTAAGTCAGTCAGGCAAGTGGATAAATATTGGCTAAGGTAGAAGTTTTGTCTGCAGTTTGAGTAAATAGAAAGACACCGCGTGACAACTAACATTACGCTATAAAATGACTGCATCTCAGTTTGTTAGTTTTTCTAGCTTTAGAGTATCGACTAAAGCTTCTAGCTTTGATAAAACAGAAGTAGCATTGCATGCTTTTAACATTCTATTCATTTATGTGTTACAAGCAGAGCGTAAGCCGTGAACGTGATTATTATTCATTCAGAAAACTTTGTATTGTACAGCATTACATGGTACATGAAAACTTTCTACAGATGTACACACACCAACAATACATCAAGTCAGGACTAATGCTACACAAACAGCGTAAAGAAAATGATTTGAGAGAACTCAAGCTTATTTTTACATTCGCATTGTATGTAGTAGCATGATGACACACTCACGATGCGTTAACTAGGGATTACTGTACTATCTACACAAATTACATTACGTGGGTACCTACTAGGTATATATATTGCAAACTTGTATTGATAATATTACACTTATGAAGTGAATCCTATATTGCTGAAATTGCGTTGACGCGTTGATAGGAAACTTAATGTAGTACGCGAGATTAATTATTTACATCTTGAATTGAAACTTAGCACATTTTTATTTATTTTTAACTCATTACAACTACACTGAACATACTTGTGTAAGTGTTTCACAGTTACATTATTTACTGAAATACCAAGCACGCGCTGCATTTTGTAAGGGTTGTATTTAAATCATTCTTCATTCGAGAGACTCATTTCATAGAAAACGTGGAAAAGCAGGTGAAGCAATTTGCGTAGAAAACAATAGAAAAAAGTAGTACAAGGGAGGAAGTGTAAATCTTTGAAAGCAATTTGTCACTTCTCACACAATCAGAATTCAGAATGATAAGATGACACGAGAAAATTCAAGTACGACAAAATAGTAGGCAGAATTTTTGGTGACGCCAATTGAAGTACCGCTATTATAGTCAAGTCAAGCTAACAAACCAAGTTCTCCTAACTCATTTCCGCCCTGCCAACTTATCTGACCCATTTGCTTTTCTGATCTTAAAACCTGAGACGATTAGCTAGAATGAAACTTCATAAAAACTCTAATTGTGCCTTATATTATTATTATAGTCTCCTTATTTTACACATTTCATACATTTCACTAAAAAATATCTGCGAAGAAATTGAATACACTTTACTTTACGGCTGGGATTTTTTACAGCATCGAGCAGTAACACGAACTCGACTTATTCCTACAACTTGTACCACACCAATAACAACAACAATGACAATCATCGACCATACTCTTCTTCCTCACCATCAACGTCTTCTTCATCCTCAGCAGTCATTAGTCGACCAGATCCCTATCGTCCTATCCCGATGTCTGCTCATACTCATAAAGCGTATTATAACCGACCCTCCTATAACTTCTACCGTCCGTCCACCTACAAACCCTACACTAACAATAATATTCACACGACTCATTCTTCTGACGACTCCTATCCTTTGTATCCCTCAGATGTAATCAAATATCGACCAGGGAAACCCACCAGTAGTTTACCTCCCATTATTTCCACGGCTCCTTATGACCCTCACCCAAACGATATTTATACCATTTCCAATGATTTTGACTTTCAAAATAATAACAACAATAAAAAACACCAATCTCGACCACCCCCTCCTATTAGTAACAGCATACTTCTGCCTGACAGACTGAGCGTGAGCCCAAAGGGTAATAAACCACTACAAACCTATATTTTTCTAAAAATAACGTTTTTAACAATGTTCACTGCCAAATGCTGGGATTTCAATTGCACGTTGTAATTAAATACCTCAGTATTTCTGTTGTGTGTACACATGTAATAATTAAACCACTTGGGTTGGATTTGGATGTTGGATTGGCTCTTGCTTGCGGACTTGGAGTTTTGGATTGCATTGGAGTGTGGGGGATAATTTATTTCGTCATTAGTGTTCTACACATAGAGTGCCATACAAAGCAAATAGATTTTTAGGAAAAACACTTGTAATATGTACACTACACAGACACAAAAGTTTTCTGCGTGTCTTTTGCGTCTTCATTGTGTTGAATGTCTCCTGCACAGTTTCGTTATAATTTTTGCCTTTTCTTTACATCACAATATGTTGGACACGCACGCTTTGTTATGAGTGGGCTACAAAATATATGCAGTGCACTTGTTTTGCTCGGGTTCCTTTGACCTGCTTACACTAAAAGCCTGGATGTCGCACATTGCACACTTATACCTACAAAGGTTTTAGAACTTCAACGCTTACTGTTTGTTAAACGTCCCCCTTGACTTGCATGATTTTGGACTGGAATGAAAATCTCACCCTTTGTTAATAGTAGTTGTTCTACAACAAAATAATTTTATACTACTATATTCGTTTGTGATTCTATTGTATTATATTGTTTGTTAGTTTTGTGAGTACATGTATCATAATATTATGCGAAGTAGTGGTGGATTTATAATTCAGTAGGAGGAATCATCGTAATCTAATCTTCCTGATCGTTTACATAAGACTGACAGACACGTAACTCTCATTTCTTTCGTTTAATGATGTTTTATATGCATCTGCATAGGTATACTACATGCTCTTTAATTCATCCCAACATTAACGAGAAGGCTACCTGTTATGCAACACAGATCGTTAAAGTTTTTAGATGTGGCATTTAATATTCCTTTGTATTCTCTGGGAGTTTAAAGTTGTCATACAACAGAACTGGTCACTGAACCAAAGATGTGTATGCATCTAAGATGTGTATACATTTAGTTTAAAAAATAAATATTCTAAAGTTAAGACCTAGACATTTGTGTTTTCAGTTTCCATTATCATGGGAAATGAGCTCATGAAAATGTTGTCCAATTAAGAATAAGTATCTGTTTGCCTATACTATACGCAAAAGCTAAGAAAGTAAAGATTACAGAAATGATGAGAAAATTAAGGAATTCACATAATGAAATGATTTATGATAGTATTTATTTTTATTACGGACGTGTCGATGTTGACTGTAAACAAAAATATCGTTAACTAAATTTTGTTTCAATTATTTTATATATGCATTTGAAAATATTAATAGGTAGAAGATTTGTCTCAGTTGTACAAGGCAGAAAAACTATTTTTAAAAAAAGTTTTGATGGCCCATCTTTTTCACATTTTTTAGCCATAAAAAATATGAAATAATAAAAAAGTAGCTTTATAGCTATTGTAATGATCATTTTCTTGGGATTTTGGAATTACTGCACTCAGTAGTTTTATGGGACTTCGCGTGTGACACTATAGGGAGTCCACAGTCACATCCGGCAGATTTTTGGTGAACTTCACTCTTGTGCATCACCATAGAGTAAACAGAGCTGAACGGAAGCCTACTACAAAAGTATAGGCATTATCTTTAGAGGCAGTTTTATACCAGCAGTATGCCATACTCACGCATAAACAATGCGATGCTTTAGTTCACACGAGAATTTTAAGGCTCTATAATGTTCTGTTGTATAGTAATGGACTCTTCTCTTTTGAATTTTATGATGCCATTACTGCTCAATATTTGTACTGTGTGTACATGTTGTTATTAACTAGAGAGTTATAATATTCTGTGCAGATGCTACTTGGAGACAACTATATTAATTATAAGGAGAAAAGGGTTCCACACCCTTTGAGGCAGTCAGGCAAAGAAAATCAAACACTGTGCTGAATATTTGCAGTTGTCTGCATAGGATCATTAATGACGATTATGCACATTACATTATTTAAGTGTTTATATATGGGATGAAATCAGTAGGTATATACCATAAATAAATCTACCTTGTGGTATTAGCCACGGTGCACTTCTGCTAAATATCTCTGGTGGTACAATGACACGAAAGTTTAGATTTCCCAAGTCATTTCTAAATGTCAATTGTTCTACAGTAAATAAGGCATCAAAAGACCAAGATTTTATTTAATAAAGGGATTGTGCTGGTACTGCCTATTAATGCATGTTACTAATGTAGTTACACGATTTTCAGACAGTCAACCAACCGAATAAATTTTCGAGCAATGCAAATGGACAGATTATATTATATGAAAGTTGTTTGCATTGTTTATGTAGGGACTTATTTATTTTACTACTAAATGAATGTTCAGTTTTATGATCTAGACTTCAAGAAAGTCCGGAAATTGCTCTGAGACTGTAAACAGAAAATCAGCTTATTTTTCTTTGATTGCTTAATATAATCTGTACAATAACCGTGTATCTGTCTATACCTATATACATAAAATATTATAGGCACATAAAATACTTATAGTAAAAGAAAGTTACAAATTTAAAGTACATACATGTGTAGGTAATAGCATAATAGCATTATTCGTTCACACGCAGCAGTGCTTCGAAGTATACTTAAGTATGTGCCTATATAGGCCATATTGCATGTATATACGTAGTAATATATAATTCCGTTTCAACTAATGCATTGCTGATAAGTAGGTAGTTAAGATTTACCTATTAAAGATAAATAGCTATTTCAGTTTTAGCACATCACATGGTGTAACCTTTCACTTATTTATTTGCAGTGAGATGAGACACGAGATAAAGATGGCAATAATTTACTTTGTACACCCCTTGTCTGCCTCTTTACATTATAAATTATACATTCATGTAAAATAATAGAATATTATTATTAGAATGGTTGTGCATATTTCTTCATGATTCTGCATATCATTTATTTTTAACTACTTAGTGTGATGTTGTATTGCGATTGTATTGTACACATGCACTAATTAAAAAGGTGCTAGGTTAAGGTTGGAGTGGGGATGTTGTGGTGGATGCACGTGGGACAACAATTATTGCGTTACTTCTCAAAGCTTTTTGGGGAATATCTTTTACTTTTTAATGTACAACTGTATACTCCTAAACAATGTCTACCTACTTGTTCAAACAGCTTCATTGTCTTTACCAACCTCAATAATATTGTCCTTACAGTAGTGTGAAAATGCACCGTGCACATAATTCACATAATCACTGCCCTATTCAGCATAATCAATTATCTCTTAAATTATGTAGTTTGTTAACCTATTTCGTAAAATGGTTTTGCAGAATGTGGCCAAATCTATACTCGCTCAAATCGCATCGTTGGTGGAAAAGACAGGTATGTCAGTAGTAAGACGATAAAAATGTAATTAATGCGTAAGTGTCATAGTGTCATGTCATCCCATTGTGTATCTTTCTAATTCTCATAACAATTTGTTTTACAGCGTTTTTGGTTCTCATCCGTGGCAAGCAGCAATCATTAAACAAAGCTTTCTCTCCAAAAGGATTGCTTGTGGAGGTATGTCTTTTTCTACATCGTGTATTCTTCATTTAATCTCACACATTTTTACACGTAGCTGTATTATAATAATACATATTATAGCAACTCAATAAAAAATTTAAAATGCCAATCGTTTGTAAAATTTCAGGTGCACTGTTGAATGATCACTGGGTGGTTACTGCTGCACATTGTAAATTGTTTAGTTATTTTTATGAAACTATTACCCATTTGATTAAATAGTTAAAGTACAAACGTTTCTCGACCATGGAATCATTAAAGTAAAGCCTTGTTTGATGGTACAGATACTATACATGGTTAAAGTTCTATTTTTTAAGTTTATATTTTGCCTTACGATTGATTCAGAACTTGAGAAATTTTTGAACTTGCCCAGATTTCAATTTTTAATAAACTTTACTATTTTACTTATATGTAATAATATATAACTATATTTGTGAACTTCAACTTGGAATTCGTCTACATAGGTGTTTACAGGTAACATACTTTTACATTTAAACATAAAGTCTGTATTACTTTGTCTTATAGAATTAAAAAAATTGGGGCATGCATTAAATTATTTTGCAGTACTCCGACAGGCAGTTTGAAAGTAAGACTAGGGGAGTGGAACGTACGGCAACAAAATGAAAGATTTCCTCATGAAGATTACGATGTGGAGAAAAAGGAGGTGAGAAAATACTTTGTTTTAATATTTGTACTAAAATGGGTCACAAAAGGAGACAACTTTTTAATATCGTGTCTGAAGTCTCAAAATATGTCAAGAATGCCAAGTGTAACTCTTTTTAATTACGATGACAATGATTTGAATGAAGGTTCATCCAGGGTACAACCCAGCAGATTTCCGTAATGACATTGCACTATTGAAGCTTTCGCGTACTGTTCACTACAAGGAGCACATAGTACCTGTTTGTCTTCCTAAATACAGAGAGAGTTTTGAAGGAAAATTCGGAACAGTTGTTGGGTGGGGACGAATTAAGCATGGTAATCATTCAACTTTGTTTTTCCTTTGCGAAGGAAAAATGTCACTCGCTTAAGATCACCACGATTTGTTAAGAATGTGATTAATATCAACTGTATTTACAGGGCTGGCAGGAGGTTGGAAAAATACTGATGTTTCGAATGCTTCCAATAGAGAATTCATGCTTTTTTTAAACTTTGCATTATTGTAGACTCATAATTTACACGATACATGTGTATCGCAACCAAAATTATCAGTACATTTGTGCACCTTGATTTTCAAAATTAATATTTTAGGATTGTCCGCGACACCAACGGTTCTACAAGAAGTGGAAGTTGAGATTTTATCGCAAAGGAAATGTCAAGATATGTTCAGAAAAGCTGGAAGAAGGGAAACCATTCATGATGTTTTCCTATGCGCAGGTCTGTTCTAAAGTCAATTTATTATGTGTGTGATTAAGTCGTATGCAACACATTTTGCGGTTAATATTTTTTAGCGACTTAAATATTAAGTACAAAGTGTACCTTAAAACCAAGTATTAAAAGCTACCGACTACTAAAGGTATAAATATATTAAAATATTATTTGCATTTAGGTGACCAACGAGGAGGACGAGATTCATGCCAAGTAAATGGAAATTCAATATCAGTTCTATCGAAAATATTTTGTAATGACACTGTTAATGAATTGTGTATTATTATCCGCTTGTACTTACAGGGAGACTCAGGAGGATCATTAACTACAGAAATCGATGGCCAATACACACTAGTTGGACTTGTTTCTTGGGGTATGTCAAGTGTCACTTATCTATACATGGAGAACTTGTTTATAGAGTCCCCAATATTGGTTGATATACGTTAAATATGTTTTAACTTAAAGGTATTGGGTGTGGCCGGGAAAATCTACCAGGAGTGTACACAAACATTGCTACATTTGTGGATTGGATAACAAGGAACACGGACTAGCAAGCTATGTTTCAGAAAACTTAAAGCATATGACCATTGATTTCCAAAGACCGAAACTATTAATTTATGTTGTTTTTATATAACCAAGTGAATTTTGTACAGTAAAATGAAAACTGTTTATTTTAACTTTTTCATAAGGTCATTACTATTCATCTACATATTATTATAATATATGAATTTATAAAAGCCAAAATATTTAACAACAATTACATAACCATGATTATATTACTACGTCAACAAGTCTATATAAGTTGGTACTTACATAAAGGATATCTTTCTAAACTTTATATAAGGCACATTAAAATACTGAAATGCAATTATTAACGTAATTAAGTAAGTGCAACGCGTAATGTCTAACTGTATGGCCACCTTTATAGTGAATCAGCCTTATGTGAAAGAAGCCATTATTAAGCTATCTTGTGACTTCGAAGATTTGATCAAACTAAATGTAAATGATTCAGTAACTTATACAAATATCATTCTGAGAATTATTCTGAATATTGATAAGTATACCAATTCATACTAGTCAAATATTTTTTGCATTGATAATGTTGAAGCGATTGAGTTTATAAATTCTCGCATGAGTTGGAGTGAGTGAAAAAGTTTACAAGCAACCATTCGTTGCATATCCCAGTAAACTACTGCATTTATAGTATTTGCTGCTTGGACCTAAATGTTTAATATTGGAATCGCGTATATATACCCATAGAGAGGATGGAATTTGAAATTATCCAACATCCAAGTATACATTATTAACACGTTGAGTATTTAACGATTGCATAGAACATTAAAACTAGGTAATGCTTAACAAAACTGCAAACATTTAAAGATCATTCTTAGAATCAGTTTCAGTAAATGTAAACAAAGTTTAAAGCAATTTAAACGGTCAGTAACAATTGCTAAGAGCAGAGAATTTTGTTACCAGAGATTGCTACTCTTTAATCCTGTGCTGCAGATAACGAAGAATCGCATCCGTACCTTGAGATATTACTTGATAATTCGGAGCCCGGAACGCGTTCCCTTCAACACTAAGACTCCTATTCAGAAAACACAATTATATTAGGTATAGACAAAAACGCTGCATACAACGGACACTTTGAAACTTGTTAATAAACGTACCTTAGCTGAGTCATAAGTCCAAGTTCGGGGGGTAACTTTCCTATGTTATTGTTGCGGAGATCTAATGTGCCCAACATCTTTAATTTCTGCAAGTTTTCCATCGCAATATCTTCCACCTTATTACCTGACGCTATAAGGATCTCCAGTTTCGGCCATTGGTACAAACAAGCAGGCAAAGCTTTGAATCTGCCAAATTCAGGTCGAGATCGATAAGATTGATTTTCATACATAATGGCATTTGGGAATGCCTTTATCTCTGTACTTTTGAATACACATTAACTTAAAAAAATTACTTATTGTGAGCCATGTTGATTTCCCGTAGATTCTTCAGATTTTCAAATTCGAGGGGTAAATCATCGACCTGATTACTCTGAAAACTCAAAAAGTAGAGACGCTCGCAAGAAATTCCAATGCAACTGGGCAGAGAAGTTAGAAAATTGTTATCCAACTTTAGTTCCGTAAGAAACTCACAAACATTCTCAAAACTAAAAATCAAAGAGGATATCAATTGGAAAGTTTAAACATACTAACAGATCTGCTTATGTAATAAAATGGTAAATAGTTTACGAATTAGGGAGATGAGTCAAACAATTTTTGGAAAGGTCAATATTGTTAACTTGAGCTGCAGCAGCGATTTCAAATACATCACTTTCAAATGCTTTGATTTTCTGAGCAACAATGTGCAAAACTTTTGTAGCCTTCATCTTGTACTCATCAATCTGTAGCTCTTCCATACTTAAAGCTCCTCGTGGTGTATGTTGCTCGTAATCTGTGATACAAGTTCCAGAGTTGGAACTACGACCAAATATTGCACTCGAATCTGATTCCGAGGTTCGTAACTTCTCGCGTAAGTATTTTAAAAGTTCCATAGACCCTCGCTGCAAAATATCCAAACGTATTCCTCGCAAAGGATTTCCATCCAGAGTCAATGCTTTCAAATTTTGAAGCATAGCCAAACCATTAGGTAACCTGGAATAACAATAGTTTACAATTGTAGTCTCATCACATTACAAAATTCATAAAGTTAGTAAGAATGGGATTAAACATAAATCATACATACTCTGAAATGTCATTGTTGTCCAAATAAAATCGTTCCAGGAGGTCCAACTCGTCTTTGTCGATGAGTAAATGTTCTATTTTGTTACAACGTACGTCTATCATTTGAACTTTAGTGAGCGAGAATATTTCAGATGTAAATTCACTTATTGCATTATTTTGTAAGTACAGTTCCTTCAGGTTTTTACAATTGGTAACATTTGGAAGTTCGGTCAATTGATTGCGTTGCATGTAAAGCATTTCCAAGCGAACAAGGTCAGATATGCCAGAAGACACAGATTGAATTTGGTTCTCAGAAACATCCAGTATTCGTAAACCTACATGTTCAGCAATGTAATATACAATACATCATATTTGAAGTAGGTAGGTAGCATTATAATAAAATATGACAATCTTATGTACACAAATATAATATTGAATCACGAATTCTGGATTTGTACACCTAAATAATTTCATGTTCTATAAAAGAAACTGTTAAGTAGAGAATGTGCGGCCATACCGGTGAGTGTTCCGATTTCATCGGGAAGTTTTGATAGTCGATTCTTTGAAAGGTTTAGATTTGTTAGTAAGCTCAAAATACAGAGTTCTTCGGGTACAGATATCAGTTGGTTGTTAGAAATATCCTATATGAATTTAGTTTTATTATTGAACCCCAATCCCAATGCATCATTATAGATGTTGTATAAAAGGATGTATTAATATGTATTGCTTGTATGTGTTCTCAAAACCAAGTCACCATGTTGTTTAGATCCCATATAATAAATTATGTAAAGTCCTTACCAGTTGACGTAAGCAATTTAATTCCCCTAAGTCTTCGGAAACAGTTTCTAACTGATTGTAGCTCAAGTTGCAGTCTCCAAGTCTCTTCAGCTTATAAACACCCATCGGCAAAGTTTTAATTTTGTTTCGGCTAAGATCCAGCTTTTGCAAATATTCCAAATTACCGATTTCTTCAGGAATGCACTCCAACTGATTGTCATGAGCCTAAAAAATTATAATTAATGTAATTTTAGTGGAATTTCATGGATATACACGTTGTTACTGTAATGATAATTCCTTACATCAAAAGTTTGTAACGTTATGAGTTGTCCGATGTCTTTAGATATTGCTGTAATGTAATTATTTGCTATGATAAGTTTTGACATATCAACAAATTCCCACCATTTCTCTGGACTTGGATTATCCAAAGAAACACTAACCGAAGACTTTTCATTTTCATCGAGATCATTTATTCTCCACACCTTGGACGGAACTATAAAGCATAATAATATAACAAATAAAGTTTTATCATCTCAGCCCAGCCTTTAATACTAGAACTAGATATACATTTTGATTTGTTTTGTATGAAAATAGCTTACCATTTATAAGTCTTTTGTTTGACAGATTTAAGATACCACTTTTCCGCACTGTTTTCACAATGCTTTCAGGTAAATCATCAGTTCGAAATTCATCGTGAAAAACAGGCGATGAATTGGTTTTTGCCGACCTACGATTAGCGATTACGTATTCTTTTACTCCAGCTCCACGAACTTGATTGCTTTTACCAGATGAAACTCCTTTTTTCATGTTTCCTGTGTACAGCAAAAAATGTGCATTAGTCATGAAATTAAAATAATACTTTGATAAAGATACAATGTCCAATTACTTTACTTAAATATGTTTTGAACTATATCGTAAGAGATTGATTTTTTTGAGAGTAGTTAGATTAGGTACGTATTTCGGAAAATGAGAATTGATATACGATAAAGTTTAAACTAACTTCTCTGAGTGTAGATGTCTACGTAATTATAGTCTTAAGAAAAACTGTTATGTGTGAAGGGAAAATTAGCTTTTATTGCCGATTGTATGCGAATACATCAGAATTTCTGAAACGTATGATATAAATATACAATGTTTGGCTATAAAAGCTTTGTTTAGTTCAAGGTGAACCCATCCTAACCATACACTCAAATTCGTGGATACAAGCTAACTTACTGCGAAATGATAGGTTTAGAACTTTAGGGAATTAATAAATCACTCAGAAACATTGGCAATAATTCATGGTCGAAAATGCGTAGCAAATCCAGCAACAGCAAGTGTAACTTATACACATCACATCGCATCTATTATGCAAACCTTCATATGGCAGGCAATAAGACATTAGCATTTAGCCTGCCTGCAAACATCTTTTTGTACACAACTATGCATTAGGAACTATTTATATAGGTTACCCAAATAGTTTACAGTTATTTGTATATATGTATAGTTTAGTATTATTAATTTTCCAATGAAACTTGGAAAGTTTGTATGAAACTCCAATAACTCCACAAATCAATGAATTTCAGCAGTTCAAATCTTTTACAAGGAATGATGAAATGGAATTTACAAAGGAATGTTGAAAATGACTGTAGCAGTGTTTTATACCATTACTATTAGGTATACCGGTATACGCATGTATTATAAAATTCAGTAATACTTTATTACTATTGTTACCACGTAATGTAGTGGCTAGTGTAGTGAATATATTTACCATCCTTTCGTGAATAGACAATAAATTCTTATAACATTTGGTACAAAAAGCTCAGAAATTATAAATTAATTACAGAATAATGTTTCAACATTTAAAAACATTAAAAATCCTACCTATACCATATACTTTGTAAGTGATGTCAGTGATGTCAAATTAATTCTAATCCATTATCATCAGAGACGCATAATATATCTTTTTAAAAATTATAGAAACTTTTTGTGTACTAGATTAAACAGAATAGCAATGTTGAAAGCATGTATAGAATTCAACAAATTAGGTATTGTTACTCACGAACACTGTAAAATAGCATGTTTTGTAAAGTAATTAGTAATTACTTCGGTAAACCAAAAGCTGCATGATTATAAAAGAAAATATTATACAGGCGAACAATAAAGTACTTACATAGAGTAAAATAGTAAATTGATTGTGTAGGTACTAGGTACTTTGTAAATGCTGTATCGTATAGATAACGGGTAAGACATAAGAAGTAATACCGCGATTTGTTTTTTGCAAACTATGAACTATGATTATTTATCACAGCACATATAACTACTAACTATGTATACTAACTATTTCCACTTTGAACCTTTAACTGTCGCTAATTTATCTATTCATATAGCAAGCATGGAATCGCTATTGTTCATTGTAGTTTACAATAAAGTAACAAAATAAATACCAGAAAATTCTAGTTTACTATCAACTATTGTCATATATGTATTGTATTCTCCAAACATAAACAACCAATTGAACTTATTTCATGTCATATACTTTGTCATAATTTTATAGTATAGAAAGATTTGAATAGCACTTTCTTTACAACTTAACAGCATTTCGCTTTGTGTGGTAATGGCTTTAGTTGTTATAGTTGTTTAGTTGCCCACCCATTTACGTTTACATGCTATCAATAGATTCTTAACACGCTACTGCTTTTGTTGACTGATCATGTGAAGATACAGATAAGCAAGTAATTGCTACAAGTTTGTAAAAATATTTTTTACCTGTGGTTCAGTTTTTTGATCTGGTGCAAGTATAGGTATATAAGCACATAGGTATACAAGTAATGTAAGTATATATAAGGTTGAACGTGGTAATGGTATTGCGGAAACAGGCAGGCCGTTTGATTTGATAGTTAATGTTGGCTCCCGAAGTTCGGTTGTAACGGGTAAGTTCGGAAATACACTTCCGAGCTGTCGCCTGAGCTGTCTGTTTGACAACTGTCACAAATCCAAATCATATACAATTATTATTCAATATCAAACTTGAATCTTTTATAGACCGCCACTCAGATAAGCAAGGAGGGTCAAATCTCAATCCACAGCTTAAGGCTGTATTGAACTAAAGCACGAAATAAGCAAAACAAACGAATTCAGCTCAGATTGAGGTCGTAGAGTTAGGTTTTCTGGTTAGAAGATGTCAGGAACGTCTTAGCTATTGCCCAGCAAGCTGTCAAGTGATAAACTTCAATTTATGGCTTCCTAGTCTGATTTTTTGTTTGCAAACAAGAAAGATAAGACTTATCACAGGCTTTAAAACTAAAGCTAACTTACTGGTACCATGAACGGTGAGATAGCTTCAATGTTCGTGGAAATGAAATGAATTCTCAAACTCAATCAAATATTTGAACCAGAAAACTGAAGGCTTTACAATATTCTTGCTGTTCGTCTACATAAGTAGTAATAAGTACTGATATTATTATACCTAACTGATTCACCCTTCTAATTTTTAGAAAGGAATATCAAATCTGTTTGCAATCCCTTATTTGCATTGCCATTGTTACAGCTACAATGTCATTCTACAGTACAAAATATGTCGCTGCTGCAGAATGTAACTCTTCATTTGCTTCACAAACAGAAGGACTTAATTCGTCAACTTACTCTGTGTAGAGTGTAGACATATTTTATACACCTCATTAATAATTGAATTGTATGTACATGAAGTCTTGAGTCTTAACATATTATGTTGTATGTACTTTTAGTGTATGCCTATTGCTCATGTGTAATGCAATACTTGTGACTTAATGTATATACTAAGATTCGATAAGCGCCCGAATTATTATTTTGAAGTAGAACATCATTGAAACAACAAAGATTGAATAAACTGTTACAAGTAATGACTCACACAAGTTACAAACAAAACTTACTTGATTTTTTACCGTAAATAATCTAAAACTTAAACAATGACATATATGTCGGAGGCTGTAAAGTTTGCTGGGTACATTTAAAAGACGGTAAAGTATGAAGTAATCTAAGTACCTATGTACACTGTCAATGCACACACGCCTTAAAATCAATTGTGCTAACTATTCTATAATATTTGCATTAAAACATTTCATGCACAAAGTAAGTTTTCAAATTCAGAGTTCAATCAGTTTTCACGAGCTTTCTATTCTATATAAATAATCGAAATGGTAGGCAAAAAGTTGTAAGTAATATAGGTACATAAAATGAGGATTCGAAATCAGGGTTTAAAATGTTGTTGTTTAAGACAGTTCTAACACGTAAAGTTGTATAATATGAATCTATGCATATACTCACTCTAGACTCTTACTTTAGTCGATTACTGGTTATTGTGACACCTTTGTTATTTCCAAGTCATACTTGCACACAAGTAACACATGAATTTTTACAGTTTCTATTTGCATATAACATGCATTGTTATATTTAGCTATCTAAACTAAACATATTACAGTGTGCAGTGCACAGTGTCACGCTAATTGCAGTATAATTTTTTATTCCCTTGATACGTGTAGAACAAAATGAACAAAATATTGTAAAATTCTAAACTTTGTATACAGTGATTACAACAATATGAAAGTGTAGACTGGCTGCAAAAGGTTTATAAAAAGCGTGTTATATTTCATGGGTATTAAATGGTAACACATCATGAGGAATGCACACATGGATATTCGACAGTGTTGTTGTTGTTGTGTCGTGGATATGAATAAATTATGTTGGAGATCGTATCACATAGAAGTTGGAATTGAAGTAGCATATATGTACAAAGTATGTTGCTCAAAGTTTGACAATTCGATTCGTTTCGATGGCTGTTGACTGATTCTGATACGCGAAGAAGAAATCAGGTCGTCAGAAGACTCCCCGGGGCTGGAATGGAGGACGCCTCTGTTGTCCCATGTCTCAGTCAGTCACGATCTCATTATGACCTCAGCGACCTGCCACAATTACCGATTCTCCACTCACCAGTATCTTTTGTCCAACCACCGTGAAATTATAAATTTCTTCACACTCTTCAGATCTTATTCTTTCATTCCTTTCTCATCTCATACCAAGATTCTTGTCTTTTATGTGATCTCAAACTACAACACTCACAGAATGCAATACTTGTTCATTGTCAGCCAGCCTGTGGAGCTTTACTTCATAATCTCATTCTTCAATGTGATATGATAAAAGTCTTTTCAGCCTGCTATGAGTTTCATATCGCAATGTCTCAACTAATGGAGCACTCAATATAACGACTATTAAATGAAGGCATGCAGTGCCAAACAGAGCTTGAGTGTATGCAACCATTTCATTTGTAAGTTTCAGTGAGTTCGATCTACAGGTACTACATTATTAGTATTGTTCAAAATTATTACTTTTGCATGTCTGATGTTTTGATGCTTACGATATGTGTTGATAGTTATGTGCAAATAAGTTATTTCATCGTTTTATGATAAACGGAAAATATATTTATTGATTTGCACATTATTTTACACACATAAAGTGTAATCCCATAACATTCATTTCAATAATCAATTTGTTGTTTATGGAACGATTGTTTTTAACACATTTTTAATGCACCGTTGGATACTGGATGTAACTTGATGTACTAAAATGTATAAAAGAGACGTCTGTTCGTCTGTATAGACATAGTGTGGAAACAAAATGTGAGAAAGTGAAATGCTCCATAATATAGGAGCTGAAAAAATTAGGTAATTCTATTGGTAGAAAAAGTCTAACACAACTATAATTAAATGTGATTTGTATTATTAACTCTAATAGCATAGCAAGTGATATTTTCTCCAAAATCTCTGTTGTATACTGCTGTTAACGTTTTTTGCACATAATATGAGTTCCATCTCAAAATAAATATAACATCTCGCTATCATAAACTAGAGGTTTCCAAATAATCAAAATAACCATACAAAGAAAATAATATTCATTCAATGCATTTAATGTTAATTGGTTGAAATCAATGCCACGATTTTGCATAGGTGTTCAGTGTAACAAATTGATCCTACAGTTAATATATCTTACGAGTAGACAGAGACATTTCATTATCATCTAAATGGTACTTTTTACTTCGTTGGCAAGAATCGACTAAACAATAATTAAAGTTTGTTTACTCCACTCAGGTAAAGAAAAAAACTGAACTTGAAATCCGACTCCGAACAAATTCTGTTTTCTAGAGTAAAGACTAACCCGCCTCAGTTCTGCACATTCATTTGACTCTTATAGGAATTTACTGGATTTACATGAACTTTACTGTTTATAAACTTTACATTCTTAGAAGCTAAATTGCAATTTTGATGCAAGTTTTCATTTTAAGCTTTCAACCTATGTACATGACAATACATACTCAGGATTGTACACAACTAAAGTTATTAAAATCTGTTTGTGACCAATGCAATTCTATCAAAAGTTACTAAAATTGTTAGGTATTTGCCCTACCTAGCACACAGATGCAGCAACTTATGTAAAGTTCATGTAAGTCCTGTAAACATTCCACAAAGTTTCCCATTCGTATAAGAATCGAATGATTGTGTAGACTTGAGACGGGTTTGTCACTTACTACTCCAGAAAACTGAATATGTTGGGAATGCGAACTACATGCTAATAATAATAATAATGTATTATGATTTCAAGTTTCAAGCAGTATTTATTTCTATTCTTAATTTGAAAAAACAATAATGTTACGTAGTTTATTAATCAGGGTCCACTTATGGACCCTGATGCCGCATGGACACTGCATGGACACCGCATGGACACCACATGGACACCTATACTAAACTAACATTTAGTCTACAAGGTATATAGGCAATATTTACATAACAATTCTTTCCATTTGGAGTTGAGATCAAATGAATTTAATATGCTACCTAGTACATTTTATAGAATTTATTAATAAAGTGGTGGCCGATTATGAAGAGACTATGCAGATTTCCTGCATTGGTGGGGACGAAATTCTCTGTTGCACTAGATATAAAATCAAGATTATGCATTATTCTAAAAGCATTGGTAATGAAATGAAATGAAATGATATCTTTATTGTCAGCACTAATCAGCTCATAGAGCTGTTCTCCCGAAGTGGACAAAGTAATCGAAACCTTAATAACTAGACCAAGAACATATTATTACAATACAAATACAGAGTAAAACCTTCATTTATGCAATGTTCTAGTTGCTTAATGATGATCCATATTTGAAGCCGCAACCTTAAACAATGCTTTACATGCAGTTATACAAAATTGTACTAAAAATTTAAATCTGGATTTGTTTTCCGTTGGAATAAAGTCTTGATCCAGTGTTAACAACATTCTAATGTAAGTCCTGAAACGAAATAATTGTTAATTTCAGAGAGCTCATTACCATACTAATCGTTAACTTCTAACTATGTTATTATTATTTACCTTACTGGCGATTCAATTGGTTAACCTCCTTATAAACATAGTAAGGTACCACTGAGGTCATAATACCATAATTGATAAAAAAATTGATTCTGGGAAAAATCAAAGTATGATTATCAAACTGCCTGCAAAAAATGCATTTAGCTGGACATCCAAAATCCATTATACCTAGTAATGTCTTAGAAGGTTTGTCAATGGGATGATCTTATGGCATGTCATCTGAAAGATGTAAATTCATGCTACTCAAATTCTTATTTTAATGAATTTACTCACATTCTAGTTGTATGAAATCCATTTCTACATTTTTGCTCTTTCACGTACTTTTTGTCGCTGTATTAACTTCTTTAGATCTAAACCATTCTATACATAGAAATAACCTGTAAGAGTAAGGTAAAATACAATATTTTGTGTACCTACTTAAAGGATATACACGTGATGTTGAAGTTAAATCAATGTTAAAAGTAAAAACATTCTAATAAACTACTGTAAAAGAGACGAAGATTTTGAAATAAAAATAACTATATTTTATAACCAAAATCAAATACATCTCTTGTTTCTGAGAATTCCAATGTCACCTCTTTGCAAGGTTGAAAATAAATGTGCAGAGCTGAATACCGGAGTTTACAATACATGATTACATGCCTGGTATATGTAAATGTTGAAGCTTCTATCCTAAAACTTGCCTACTGCATGCATGATGCATGCAATAGAGCAAATAATATATTATGCTCATTAATGATGCTGTCAATTCGCTACAACTCAATATGATATTAAATTGTATTGACTGGTTAGTATGAAATTTGTAAATTCAAGTTGAAATCAAAAGAAACGTAAACTACATTATTGACAGAGAGAGATCTATAAAAAAACTTTCAACCAGTTGGCAGGAAAATTATGTTAGAACTTTTTAAAAGCTTCTCCAATCATCATTTACATCCAAGTCAATAACAACTTAATTGCTAATTACAGGTGGCTAAAATGCATGAAACATATAGCAATATTATGATGGTTTCAAGCAGAAAGATTTCTTAGCATGGTTGACATCCTACCAGACATTAATGAAAGAGTGAAAACCTGACAAAACTAACCTGAAATTGCGATTTCATTTTAGTTGAGTCGGATAAACGGGTAATCTCAATCAAAATTAAATACGTGTTTCATCTTTCTATCAAACAATTTGGACAAAGGATTGTAAAAAATGAAATATCATGAGTTTTCTCTGAAATAACATGGGAGCCAGGCAGACAGACATGCCTTTGATGTAGAACAAACCTACTGTGGATATCTACATAATTAATAACCCTGAAACAGAGTAGTCTGGAATTAAGGCTACAAATGCTGCAGTCTGACAGACTTTCAACTTTTGATTCAGTTTTTACCTTTGTACAGATGGTTAGTATGTCGACGCCTATGAGTTAGCCTATAAGTGTAGACTATGCCAAGACTATACCAATTTTTAGCAATTCATGCTATACGTGTTTTCTGCTACTATTGCTTGCCATTCGTGCTGCAGCATTTTCAGAATACACCTACTGCAAATTGTAACGAATGAAAACTGCTTTCTTATCTTACACAAGGCGAAGTTGAATTTTATTTTCTGAAGTATGATTCACATGTACATGTAGACGCGCACACTGTACATAACATGCATCAATCACAACAAAACTACTTTGTTTTCCCAGTTCATGACAGCTAAACCTTTGCTAAGTTGCTATACAACAGCATTGGGTAAATACAGAAAATAATATTCTAATAGCATTACTGAGTGTATAGCTACACGATTTAACTTTAGTTCACATCGCTGACTTCTAAAGCTTTTCTAACTCAAAACTTGGATGCAAATCATAATATCACTCACATAATTGAGTTCTATTCAACTTGATAAGTAGAACTGGCTTGAATAGCAGAAAAGATAGTACCGTGAATGACCATACATGTCATTTAGGTATGAAGAATCGCAAAATGTCTCATAGTGTATCCAATTTTATCTTTTAAATACAGTTGTTTACTTAGAGAAATGATATTCAGATTTCAGAACGTCAAAGAAACATTTTTTTAGTCTGGAGACCAAACTGCAATTAAGGACATTCTGGAATCTGGAGTAACCATTTAGTACTTACCGTAAATATTCTAATACAAGTGTCCCAGTTCCATTGTCTGAAATTATGCTTTGCCCCTACTTCTATTAAATTTAATCAATTTATTTGCTATTTTATGCACAATCTCGACCTAAATTATCTTTCATTACTTATTTATTCAGTGAATTTTTTATTGAAACACAGTAAATCATTGATATGGGATGAAAACTACCAATTTTATATAGGGTACCCCACTTCTATTTTCTGAAACTACAATTTGCCCCCTTTTCTAATAGAGACCCCACTTCTATTGTAAGCCCCTCTTGTATTAAAATATTTACGGTATGTAAAGAATTGCCATATTCTACACTCACAGACTACAGCTGCAATAACAGACGTTATATTTACAAAATCAGTTCATTCTTTTCAATGCTAAATACTTCAATTTTTAGGTCTGAGAGCATTATTTAAGATTTGTGAACATTTACGCAAAAAACAAATTATTAAAATTATTGTAAAAAAGTATATAAAATACTAATAACTAAATATAGCAACTTCAGTACTTTTGATCTTATAAAATCATTAATTGCAGGTCAAACTTAACTCTTATCAAATGTGTTAAAGTGAAATGAGTTTCAACATATTTGCCGCTAGGATGATGCTTAGTGAGTGCTCCTGATTTCAACTTTTTTAATTCATTTTATATTTCTTATTGTTAGATACAAATAACTGGTAGTTGTTATTTTTGGATAGAAAGAAGACGGTCCTTATCGATCATGATATGGTATTCACAATTTTCATGTCTTGGTCACCCCATATTGAGTTTTCAGTACACAAATGAACCAATTTAGTCAGGAACCACACAAAGTCTTGTTTGTGGTTAACTTTAATTCTAGAATCGCAAAAGCACAGTAACCTACCTTTATCAGACAATGGTTATCTAACAGAATATAGGATGAGAAAAAGTAGTAAGTTACAGTATGAAGCTCTAGGAAGAATTTGCCACACATGAATAAACTTAAACATCATCATTATCTAAACCAAATAACTATCGTATTTGTTCAGACTGATTTAAAGCAATCATTTATTCATATATTTTGTCATCTATATTTTTATCTATACACTTAAATGAAATGTGTTCAGATATTTCACAACATCAAATTATTACTTCCTTATGCAGAAAAATTATTTCTTTTATTCATACAAGATCTTAAAAGGTGTTGTATAAAAATAATTATTCGAAGGATAAAAATGTTCCAAAACAAGCGATTGATTTAATTTTTTTAACAATATTCCCTGAGTATAATTTTTTATATATAATTATACTGTACTAACAGTTTACACACAAGTTAATGAATTGTTTTTTTGAAATATTCTGCATCCATTAGCTGGTAAATGAATATTCTTTGAAGGGAGAATAATAATACAGAAGGAGTAAATTGTTTCTCAATTTAACCAACAAGTAAGCCTTTGGTTTTTGAAAGCAAGTTGGTAAAAATCTTCATTTCTAGCTATACCTCTGCAAAGTCATCGATCACAATGATATGTACATATATTTTGGGCATAAAAAGTATACGTTCAATTTTCAACGATTCAGTCGCAAATTATGTTTTGCTAACGTACACAATTTACGCCTTGTCCATTATTGGCTACTGTGTACCTACTACCTATGTAAACAGCAGAAAAATACAAAACATGTGTAGTGCGTTACATTATTTTATACTTTCTTATTACCAGTTTCACTGCATCATAAACATAAAAATAAGTATAGTGTATAAATATCATTAATTAGAAATTGCTAACCATGCAGCCAGTAATTAGTGATGTCATTTTGGACTACGGGAGCTGATTAACCCCGTTGGTAAACGAGGTTTTGTAATGCAACTACCTTTATTCTTTTATGCGTGCATTATGATAAGTATATAGCTAGAATTACGTATAGAATTGAGAAAAGTGCTACACAATGTAGCTCTAGCCTTAATTACATTTACCATGCATTGACACTTGCCTTTCTACTATCTCCCAGCTGAAAACTATTATTTGCTACGTATTTTTATTCGTCAAATGAAAACGGGTTGGTTGACAATCCTTTTATGCTAATTGTAAGCGTAAGGAGACCAACTATTTATAAGTATGAACTACATTCAGAGATTATATCACTAGTATACACTCGCCACTGTATTTCTAGGCAGGTTATATACTAAATTGGATGCAATAAGAGATACTACCACTAATAAACTAACAATATTCTACTACCATGCATACAAATAGATACATAGCTGTAATAAAAAAGTAATAGAGTATCTCGTTTCATTTATCCCATAAAAAATCGATGTGAAGAAATGATAGTAAACGAAACTCGTTGTTATCACATCATCACAGTGAGTGCGTTTGTATCATAATCATAATCCAATCTTGTTAGCCTTAATGTATTCAAATTATTAATATTTGATGAGTAAAAGGGTGGTACACAAACATCATTAAAAACTTTTAAAAGTGATGCTATCTTTCACAAGCATACAAAGCATGCAATCTACTAGCTTACGCCATACATACAGATTACTACGTACACATAATGTACAGAGCTCCACACGAAAAAAAACTTTTTAACATACTAGCACAGAGGAAAAAACACATTGACTGCACAAAACTTGACAAATTTTTAATTAGGTGATTGGGTGACGACACGGCGGATAGCAGAATAGAACACATATAGGGTTAAAAGGCAAGAGTTATGATAGTAATGTAGACTGCTGTGTAAATGTACTAGTGGAAGCTTTAGTCTGGGCGTGCACCACATCTAAAATGTAAGTGGTAGGAAATAAAATAGCACTATGTACATACACAAGTCATATGTGTCTGTGATAGACACATAATAATGTAGTGTGGTAACAAAGTAGTAATAAAGGGAAAGCAACAGAAAGGCAAGGTGTCAACAAGGTCTTTTCGGTTGAATCGAGTCTGTCCTTTTGGATGTTATGCTACATTGTCATGAATTAGGGTCTATGCAGCCTTGTATAATGTATAGGTACACATAGGGATAGTATTACATATTTGTATATCCACCAATACGAAAGTCCTTATTATTTGTGTGTACGTATAAGGCTTCCTTGGCCATTAGATATTTATCAGTGAAGTGAAGACCTGTCGATGAAGGCTTAAGGAGTTAAGTTCTCAATTCAATTCTGTATTATGTGATATGGTTGGTATTGTTATGTTGTGTATGTACTATAGCTGCTTTGAACAAGACTACAGCGCATTGTATTTATGTGGATTTCTGTATTATGAGAAAGAGTACCTGTGTGTGTACAATGTGTAGTTATTGGATGTAGTAAGCGTATATTTGCCCACAGGTAAAGTGATGTGTTAGTGTTGGGTTAAAATGTGAAGTTGGCTTTGCTTTTGCTTATGTCAGTTCACCTATAAAAGTGATGTGAGCATTAGAATAGAATAGAATACCACAACCGCATGGGGTTATCTGTATGGCTTGTAATGCTAAAATGTAAGTAAGGCAGAGCAGAATCTTGTAAGACAAGGAAAACAAAGAATTCTGACAGAGTGACTGCTCAAGAAGTGAATAGCTCCACACACACATTGTAGTGGTAGTGGCAGTGAGCAGAGAACTGAGACAGAGAATACAATACGAGAATCGAGCTTGAAAAGTTCGTGTGTATTTTATTCTAGGAGGAGGTTGTAGAGAGCAGAGGAACTTTAGTTGTTGAGGCAATGGGTGTTGTGGCCAAGGTGGAGTCGACCAGCGGAAGACAACCCAAGAGTTGGTTAAAGGAGGAGCTGGCTGAATACTAAGGGGGCTCTTGAGAGTTAGCTCAAACAGTTTCTCTAAATCCCAATTACAGTTTGTATGCGACTTGCAGCGAGATCAGATCACTACTTTACTACCAGCAGCTAGGAGTAGGAGCAGATTGTGGATACACACATAGTTTCAGAACCACTACACCACCAACACCAACACCAACACCAACATCACCAACCAGACTCAACTCATATAGAGGAAAGAAGTGACTGTGGCTGTGACGACGAATAGTTAGCTCTGCTCAACGCGTTCATAATATAAGAATATCTAAACGCTAAACGCTAAACGCTCGTTCTCTGTTGAATTGCTCTTAGGCTCTCCTGAATTTGTGACTTGTGACTCGCCTGGCATTCATTCTGAGCCTTTGCCTTTGCGGTCGGTTTTCCTATTAAGTGCAATTAGTGTAAATTGCTCTCACGTGCATCCAATTTTTGTGATCTTCTCTCTCAGCTGTGTTCTTTAAGTCGTTACGACGTTGAACTTTGGAGATATCACACCGTTCCCGGGACTAGGCCTGTCGCCGGTTCCGGGTCCGGGTGGTGAAGGACTTGACGAAATGAACCATCAACCCGCTTCATCGTATAGAGCGGCTGCGGCTGCTGCCGCTGTAGCTGCTTATCAAGAACAGAATTATCGCAATTCAGGATATTTCCCGGCACAAAACCCTTATGCCCACGCAGGCTACCACTTGGGAACACCGTACCCCCCACCCTCTCCTCCTAAAGATGGTAAGATTTTCATAAATTACACACACAATCTTCTATGTACAAAAACACATTTATTTGACATGTGTGAAATCATGCACATACTACAACCCCGCAAAATACGGACATGTCAATCTCACTGTGTGTAGCTATAAGAAAGGTGTAGCCAATGTATTCAATATCCGATACACGAATTCTCATCTGCTGCAAAAGCGTAAGAAAGTTATTTTTGGAACTCTGTTGTGAGACTGTCAAGTTGTGGTCCAGTACTCATGTAGATATTCAGGAACACTAAGAAACAAACGCACCTTCTATTTACTACGCGTGGATTGTCATGTTAATTATGTATCGCGTCTTGTGCTCACAGCGGGTTTCAGTGAAACTGTGAAAAATTAAAGACTGTGTTGCTTCGATGAATTGGACTTTGACACTTCAAGAATCTAAATTCAAGTTTATGCTATAATCAACTCACATTTTACGTACCATGTGCTTGTGTTAATTACACTACTCCAACTGCATAAGCCTTAATTTTCTGATGGAATCTATTTCCACGTGTGTAATTATCTCACATAAAATTAACAAGTGTGCTCAAGATAACGACTCGGAAAGTTCCTTTACCACTCTTTTGTTGTTGAACACTTACACATAACTGTGCAAATATTTGCCACAACAGCAATCAAATTTTGTCATAGCCCAGTTTTTTCTGCCATATAACTTAAAATTATACAATCGTTTTTGTAAATTAGTGATTTGTTGTAAAATTATTTGATAATGTTACTTCTCACGGTGGAAGTATGTCACTTCGTAATAGTCTTCGGAAATTACAACTCCAGTGATTTTACTCCTTTATCTTAACTTGTTTTACTAAACACAATTATTTTCTTTCATTTTTTTACTTAACACATTTTTACAAATTCAATCAAGTAAACAAACAATTACAGACCAAAAACCTGATAACATTCATCAAAATTAATTTAAAAAAATAGTATTTTAGTACACCTTATTGTTCTATAAGTCTTGACTTATAGATACTTACTGTATTATGATTTGGCATATAATAATAATATTATGACATAAACGATTTTATATCTCATGTATATTAACCAGTGTTGTCAATTTCCTATTACAACCAAAATATAATTGTATTAAGATGTTAGTGCATTAGCAATTTTGCTTGTGGTAGGTATATATAAGAAGTCCTAACAGTTTAAGCAGAGTAGAATTAGTATAATGTAAATGTGCGAAATTTCCTGGGTTCGTATAACATGACAATGACAATTCCTACAAGACTGCCCATTATGAATGAAATATTATCGCATGACCCTATGTTTGTATAATATCGTGATGAGTTAAGCTAACCAATTCTAAGTGGATTAAACCCAAATTCTTAATTGTATTGTAATATTGTATATGATGGCAAAGGCGAAGGCAATACAGCCTACCAGCAATGACAACCGTGGTCCGCAGTGTAAACATCATGTAATAATAAATAGGTAGGATGGGTAGTCAGCAGGTAGGTAAAATGTTCGTCCGTATCTACAGATCACATCAAAGCAAGCTATATGACAACAAATGTCTGTCTATTTGTTTTACATACTAAAGAGATATATACCAAGGTAGGTTAATCATAATGTTTGTATTATCGTTTAGTTGGAAATGTTAAAGGAGCATCAGATAGCAAAGACAATAGATTCATAGGAGACTTGTTATATGTTTTGGACTTAGTGTGTCTCTATGGGTGGATTGTGGTATAATTGTATCAAGTTGCAGTTGCACTTGGTGATATCAGTGACAGATATCTTGATATGACAATGTAAACAATGGTTAGCCTTCGCATGAGAAAATAATTAAACACGAATGCTCAAATAAAAAAATTAGTTCAGTTTAAAAAATCACAAAGCGGGTGATGAGTAAATAATGATGGGGCGACTGAACATTAACCTATTGCATGCCTTGTTCTCTCCTGATAGTTAATTGTAATGTAAACAACGGTTTAAACTCTACCTTCACTGCGACCAATAGATTATGTATTCAATGAAGCCTCACATGTCTGATTCTGTCCCTCGGGAATATTCGGATTAGTGTAGTAGTATAAGTGTATAATATGTACTAGCAGTAATACTACTACTTGCTTACAACTATCCATAATATATTAAATTCATGCCCACTCAGTTTGTATATGCAATAATAATGAGAAATGTGATCTGGACTTTGTGTAGAACCGAAAGAAGAGCCCGGAGGTTTACGTCTCAATGGGAAAGGAAAGAAGATGCGGAAACCCAGGACCATCTATTCTTCTCTGCAGTTACAGCAGCTGAATCGTCGTTTTCAACGTACTCAATACTTGGCTCTACCTGAAAGAGCCGAATTAGCTGCCTCTCTTGGTCTCACACAGACACAGGTTAGAAATCTCAATTATTTATAACTCTTTGGCATAGTTCTTGTCATCATTAACGTTTTCTGACCTACAACCCATTACTTCATTAACGAAGTGTTATGGCTTTCAAATCTTCATAAGTATACAGTTCAACAAATTAACGACCATGATATGAATCACGGCAAATGTACATCTCGTCATTAAAGAGTAAAATTATCGTGTAATTCGTATTATTTACCACAAAACACATGCACGAGACTTGAAGTACTTGTTTATTGATTATTTGGCTTGAATGGCTCTTTTACAATATTACAACCCATGTGGTGATTTAACTTCTTCACGTTGTTATTATCTCTTCCTAATCACAGATTTGTGATGGTAATATTGTGAAGTGTGTTGCCTCATTAACTGTCAACTTATTAATTATCGTCTTTGTGCACTCAATGATCATTCAAGATTATTGACAAGCTCTTTCTTCACTTTGTATCGTTAGTCCTTTATGAGTGTGTGTGTGCACAATGATTATTTGATTTATGACAATCTAAAGAGCAAACTAAGTGTACATACTTACTGATACAAATGCATGTAATATACCTTAATGATATTCTAGGTATTAGTAATGATGACTAAATTGAGATTTCTCATTATACCAACATGCAAGTAAAGGGGCAATTCTGATAGCTCAGTGAATTATGACGACTGCCTTCTGTTTGTTATTCAGGCATTTTTCTTTCCATGAATAGCAGCGACATAGAAAGAGATGAGTAAGTTAACCCGAGGAAAATTTCATCCTTCTGAAAGTTTGTATCAGTAAGTTGAATGTATTGACAGGTTCATTCGTCTTATCTCTTTCCGCTGAATGCCTATGTTGGTAAAATCCTTAAGAGAGGAAGCTCCTGTGATTTTTTTCCGGACGACCCCTGTAGGATGAGGCATACTATGTAGATAGGAAAACTCAAAGTCGAATTCTCTCTATTATTGCTCTACGGAATAAAAAAAGGCCGAGAATCATTATTTAACTTTGTACAAGCATAAATAATTTGTACCGTAACCAGAAGCAGTGAATGGATTTGCACGGTAAATTATGAGTTCCCCTGAAGAAGTTTTAATCTTGACTCGAATGTGGTAACGAACGATCAATTCGGATAGTTTTATGTCTCGCGGCATGACCACTCTTTACATCAGTAGACGTGCCATGTAGTAGGAGTAGTAGAATCTACAGATATTATTTGTATATAGATGTAGGTACATTTAGTATACTGCACTCCGTAGGTATTCTCTCCATTGCACTATTTTCTATACAAACGTGTAGGTATATTAAGACTACACTGTGTCGCTGGGTCTCATTCTCATTGTACACGTAAATACTACATAGGTATCCACACACTACATACTACGAATGGACGTTGTTGTACCTGAAATGCATTACATGTTTCGTTGTATATAGCGTGCAGACATTAGGACTACTCTATGGAGCCTGCATGGATATGTACAAGAGTTTTTATAGAAAGGTTTTGTTCATAATAGTAGTTGGTAGTTTGCTACTAGTATCTTTATATACGTACACCTCCCTTGTGTTACTCCTACAATACCACACTCATACTATAGTTAGTTAACTCGCTCGTCTGTATACACAATGCTGTAGGTACATAGGAAACTCTTTGAAAGTCTTACGGTTATTATTATTATTTCTCGTACACACTCTGATGAATGCAATGCGAACAGAAGGCAAGGGAAGGCAATAGGCAAGTACATAGCAAATAAAGTAAAGCATGTAGTAGATAAACAGAGCAGAATGTATTGCATTGTACATATGCCATGTTCTGCTATGCTGGTTTAATAGTAATTTGGCTGGATAAAGACAAACTGTAACACTTCTTTGGCTTAATAATAATCGTGTGTGTGTTGCATAGGAACAACACAACATAAGCGTAATATACGACAGGGACGAAAGATCCTGGCTTCTGATAAGGTAGCTTTAGCCTGGGTAGCTCGCGGAGCTCTCCCAACCACAGCACCAAACCAACTCACATCATACACACATTACATATTATACATACACACACAGCATTTCAGTTTTTGCCAAGAACACCTTATTATTCTATTCTCTTCTCTGTGGGATGTCAAGTATAACTTGTTAAGAAAGCTCTCACAGACTTTCCACATATTGCGAATTCATTTTTTACCTCAAACTTGTCTGACTCAGTCACTAATACTACAACAAATACTAAAAACTATGCACACGATGCACAACGAACGAAAAGTATAACACCTACTACTTCTTCTACGCATACTAACATACCCTCCCAGGTCCATACCATACACAATTACACACTAATACCAATAATAATGCATTTGTATTTCCAAAACTACTTCTAGCAAAAACACACCTCAAAATGCAACTATGTAGCCATGAGGTACTCACTACCTACAAAAATTCTATCATTTCCACCACCACCACTATTATATACGACCCTCGAATCACCAAACCTTGCGCTTGTTGGAAATTGAGCATACTACGTAAAATATAGAATAATACATGGAAATGTAACATCATAATAAATATTAACGTACAAGCAATAAAAGCATGTAAATGTAACTGAAGGAATATGACGTGAGACAGACGTGGGAACTCAAAGTCCCCGTGAACTCAACTGAACAACACTGTTCATCAAATGCAGTACATTACTACACCAAGTTATGATTCCACTTAATGCTAGTTGTAGCTAAAGCAGCAGAATAGTCAGTCAAAGCATTGCAGTTGAGTCGAAGTTGAGTTTTAAGCTTAGCCGTACGTAACCAGAGAATGCCAGGTAGATATAGCAGAGTGGAACACAATAATGTAAAAAAGAAGAGAGCAGAACATAGAAATAGGTGATGTTGAGGGAATCCCATGACAAAAGAATAATACAGTTTTCGAGAGAATTGAGTGATGTGATGTAGTAGGAGGGAATAATGTAGTTCCTATACACGTTGCATACTTGTACAAAGTACATAGCTATAACTCTGTGTTATTATTACGTCGTATTAGAGCGTGTGTTGTATCAGCTAGTGTATACGATTTATATGTGTTTAATATTACACAGAGATTGAATTCACTCAACTCAACAGATATTTTATGTATAGGGAGCTGAGTGAGAGAGATGTACAGTAGTGTTAGTGTAAGGTACAGACAGACTTATTATTCCATTCCGTTGTTGTTGTAGGTAGTAGAATTTGTATTCTTTGGGTAGTTACATATGTATCGGCTATCAACCTGCTTCATCATGTAGATTTTTCGTCTTTGTGTCATTCAATAGACCTTTCTTCACCAATTGTGTTCATCAGGAGTGGAGAAACAGTCAACAGAGAAGAAGCTGTGACTGCATAGGTATACCGTATGTATGGATGGGCATCATCCTGTTTTATGTTGGTAAATCTAATAGCCAGGTATGCCTTGCTCTGTGTGTGTATATTTTGTGTAGGGTTATTTTGTGTGTACAAGTGTCGGACATGAAGTGTGAGTCTGAATGTTCTGTCGAAATCGTAGATGCGGTGATGATGTGATGTGATGATGGAGAAGGAATGGATGAGAGAGATGTATAATGTGAATGTATCTATGTACCCTTCTCTTAGTGCACAGAGTAGAACTCTAGAACTGTTGATGATGAGTGGATTGTGTGTGTTGTAGTTTAGCTTAATTTCTGTGGCAATAATGCACAGATCTGTATGCTCTATTCCGTGCTCTGTACTTTAGTTTTGTGAATAGAAAAGAACAGAGTCCATAGAGAGTGACCTTCCGAGAATAATTGAACAATATAGGAGTGCTGACATGATGAGAGGAACGTGTATTGTAGCCCTTCTCAAAGGATCCTACCAACTGCCTTTGTCTCTTTCTGCCGACTCATCATAAACAAGGGCTCCAACTGACACTCTCCTCTTACGAGGACCAGCCTTGTTGTTGTTTTCTCATCTTAGCATCCTATAGCCGTGTAGTTGCCATTGCCACATAGTGTCCTGTCCACTCGTACATCTCGTCGTCGCTCGTCCACACAATTCAACCACAGAAATGCACACACACACACAGATTTTCTACACTTACCAAACCAATATAGTATGCCACGGGATCGTGTTTTGTGTTGTACTATGTACTTGTACATGCATTATTATGTTGCATTATTACATTACATTACATGAGTACTCTTTTTGCTACAACATGAGATGTTGCTACTACATATATTACTACTACATACAATACAACACAACAAGCACAATGTATGTATTCTACTACATACTTATATAGAAATAGGCATGGGATGTCGGCTATGTTGTATGATTCGCATTTTCAGCCTTCTTTCGTTTCTTTTGCGTTGTAAACGCAATTTAGTCAACTGTATTCTACCATTCTATTCTTATTTATTCTGTTTCATTTGTTTTGTTATGTCGGTTAGAGAGTATTTGACCAAGTGTGTCTTATTTTCTTATACACTCCAGTCTTTTCACTAGTACACACCAATAGAGTCTATTGAAGGAAAACAATATTTGATTGATAGATCAGACTCAATGTGAAGAAATGTTTAAAGGATCAAATTCTGCTAACTGTAAATACATGATAGATAAAGAAAGAGTTGCAACTGTCTTTGTTACCATTTACTACAAGAAGAAACTTTATTTTATCTCTATCTGCATCGTCTGAATATAAAATTTTAGTGCTTACTCATATAAATCATTCGGGAGAGTTGTATAGGTAGGGAATAGCATTATGTGTAATGGGATGATAAGTCAAGACTCGAGACACACAAAATGACTATGACTCACATGATGATGTTCTTGGTGAAGTAAGTAAGTAAGTAGCCACAACTGGTAACTTTGTTACTACAAGGCAAAACAAGTCCAAAGATATCTAATTTGTAATCTTGTAAATAGTAGGAGCAGAAAGAGAGAGAGAGCAAAGTATTAAGTTCTGTGGCATAGAATCCGAGTTGTTGTTGGTTGTCAGTAGGTACAGAATCAGTAGGAGAACGTTAAATGACTTTGTCTTATAAATTATAATCCACGATGATGTTAATGCCTAGTGTATCTATAAACAGAGTTTATTACACGGATAGTTATCTGTACACTGCGAGCTTTTTGCTCAGCGGATTGTTGCAAGCATCAAAGTACAAATAGAAGAATCAGAATCGCGTATTGTTGTAGTACACACAACAAAACACACTAAGTTCCTACTGCAGATACACTAGAAGGATCTGTAATGCAATGTGTGTTCTTCTGGTACGAATGTACATTGATAAATCGCAAGGCTCTCTGGGTGAGAAATTTTATGACGTTAATTGAATGAATATTTTGGCTGTATTGTGCAAGTGGAAAAAAATGTTTCTTTTTCTCCTTGGACAACAACAGGTGTTTACGTAGCCATGTCCCCGGAAGCTTCGTTTCCCTACTCTCCATTGTTTCGTCTTGAAACATACGTCTCCGCTGGAGGGGAAGAAACGTCTCATATGCTTTCATCCATATATAAATCTCTCTTCGTATGATTCTTCCTCTACCTTATGGCTTACTTTATTTACTACAACACACCAACTAAAAAAGCTTTTCTTTCGTTCTTCTTAAATATATTAAATATTAAATGCACACTGAGTTACAATAAGCTTGCACGTTACTCACTCACCAGATTCATCTCCTCTTCTTCTTCTTCGTCAAAGTTAAACTCTTCTTTTAACCAACAGATATTTGTACAATGCACAGAAATACACTGATATGTTGGTTATGGTTCACTTTATTGCGTTACAGTTTCATTCTATCTTTGTAATACAAGGATTTTTTGTGTAAATATATTATACCTCCTACTCTTCTACCAGATTTCAATTCTGTCTGTATTGTAAAAGAGAATCTTTTCATAAATTCAGTCTCTCCAGTTAAAAAATCTGTGAAGGTTGCTCATGATGATGTATAATATTTTATTTATATAAACCCAGTTTACAATTGTTGAGGTATATACAGATAGAGACTGTTGTGTAGAGATATGTGTGTATCTGTGTAGAGTGTACATTATCTTTAACAACATGCACAAGTGGTATAATATGAGCTACACAAAGTAATATTTTATATTAAACATTAGATTTACAATAAGTGCCTATTCCTTGTACTTTATACAATGTGTACCTATGTGTAGTGGTAGCATGTTATGAAATGATGCATGGATGGTGGTGCATTAGAGCTACACTTTTATTCTCCACTTGATATAATATATCATGACTGTTTTATCCTTTTATCACAGTAGTAGTACAACTATACTGCGTCAACTTACAATTTATAAAGTTATCATTACCATTACAAGTGCTTGTACGCAGCTACCTTAATTTTTTATAGTGTAGTATATCTGTTATACCGAATAATAAGCGTTATCTCCGCAAATCAGACCAATAAACTTGTTCAAAGATAATCTGAAATTTTAAGAGTTCAACTTATAGCGCTATAACTTTTGCTCTTTTCCAACAACGCTGCTTTACTATAAAGAGATGTGATGTAGTCGTAATAGTAATGTTGCACATCTATGACCTGAAACCAGTTTTGTGCTCATAATACCTTACGATTTCTCTGACCAAAAACTATGCCCCTATGTTATACATTTGTATTTTCGTATGGAGAATTACTACTCGTCTTCGTTTGTATTCCTTGTGAGAATATTATCATCCAGAGCACTTTCTGCCGACTTCCATCACAAACTACATATTCACACCACACACGGATTCCTCAGATTATTATTCACTCCTGCTCAAATTACTTATTTCACATCTAGTTTTCATCAACTGAATTCATGAAAGAACAAAACTTGCCATACAATACCAGACCTGCTTCCTTATGTAATGTTATTGTGGCAATATTATCAAGTATAAAAACAAAATTTAGTTTTGAATGAAATGCAGTCATGAGGAAAGGCACTGGTACACAGTAATCGTGTAATCCTAATGTACTGTAATGTAATAGATCCTTAAAAACGTAAACGTGACCATGGCAGTAAGTAAGTAAAGCAAGTAAGAACACTTAACACAGAGACGAGTTTCTTGCTTACCTCTTTTTTTCCTAGCCTCATCACTTTTTTGCTATTTAACCTAAAGTCTTAATGAATTTGCTAGCAGCTTACCCTCCTTGTTGTTGCAATGCACGACGTACTGTCAATTATCCGGGTTGTTGACAATGCAAACAGTAAAACAGTAAAAAATTCTAAGCGCAACGAATGATTTGATTGGTTGCTTATTTCCGATTTGAGGTGTGACCTTTTGTGTGATAGTACTATAAATACATTACATACAAAAAGAGTCAAGTGAAACCTAGTGAGGCAAATCGATGTGTTTATACATACTTGTATTGTACTTGTATACATACCAATACATGAATGTACAATTCATCCTTAGCCTATTGACCATTTTTGTATATTGCTGCCTATATATATCTTGTACGTGTTGAGTTTGTAATAAAAGGTTTTGCTAGCTATTCCATATCATTACATTGTCTTAATAGGATTTACTGCAGACAGTTACATATAAAGTAATAATAACTTATGCTCTAATCGTGTGTACGACTACACAATGTAAAGTGTATAAATATAAAATGTAAAGTACATCAACAGAATAATAATGCAAATTTTTATAGTGGTTTTCTTTGTGGACCTCCTATAAAGTATACGCTTTTGTACATTGCTTATTGTTTTAGATTTTTGCATATGTTTAACATATTTGTGAGCATTAGTAATGCGTAGACAAGTTTCTATTACAGAGTGTGTTAGGAACAGTGTACCTAATTCTATTACCCACCCTATTACCATTACCATCCTTGCTTGACTGTGTACATGCATTTGTGTGGTTTGTTTTGGCATGGCTCATTATTACTCGAATTATACACAGCTAAACAGCTAAGGTACTTCTAGGTCGACTTATTACACTGTGTTGTATATATGCATGACACATACTACATATATGGTTTATGCATGCATATCCTGTGCGCAGTCCTCAACCTTATCTCACGTTTGTTTTGACAGCTTATACACACTTGTGGGTTTGTAAGTAACTAAAATCTAGCTTTGCCAAGGAAAAGCTCTGTCTGCTCACTCCCATCTCATCTCGGTCCAGCAATGTGAGAGTTGCTATATTCACATTATATGGACATATATATGTCTATGTGAATATATTACACATATTTAATATTTATCCTACACATTTACACAACACGATAACATTATACTCACTATCTCTATATCTAAAATTATATTACATTACAATAATATTACACAGTGAGAGCTTAAGCTAGAGCCAGTCTGGTCTGTTTAAGTATTCTATGTCTAATGCCTTGTAGTCATCTTGGTCTCTCTCCTGGCCAAGGCAAGGCAAGTGTAACATTCATTCTTTGAGTGAAGGATTCTTGCATGGACGGACTACGAGTGAACGGTCTCCTCCCACATAGCTCAGTCAGATCAAGTCTGTTTCATTTACTGTACCACGGCTAATCCTATATACACGCCAGCCAGTGCACTGTGTAATGCATGGCACTTATAACTACAATGCAAAGTACACAAGAGTACTTCCACCACACTCACTTCATAATACACAATTTCCATTTGAGCCAAGTCAAGTGGTGTCAGCAAAGAGCATCAGTCCAGGGTCAAGTTTTAAGTCAAGCCCAACACGGGCCAACGTAGTGCCATGATCCGCTCTTGCGGTTCGCTCCAGTTTCCTTCCTACCCGCGGATGAAAATAATAAGCGGATTGATGTCATTAATCTTTAGTAATCGGGGCTGAATGGGGAACTTTTGTATTGTGTGTATGCGATTATAGCTCAGGCTGTGTTGAACAGTAAAGGAACATGTCAGTCATACGTGATAGCATTAATAAATGTTAAACGACTGTTGTACATCGAAATAAAAGATACCTTTCAGAAGTTAGTCTGAGTTGAGAGATGGGTCGAGTGAGATAGTAAATAAGCGCGGGCAGGTTCTAGGTAGGTAGTGTAATGTTTGGAAGAGCAGAGAGCTATTATGAATACTCCACAAAGTTTGAGTTGTAATTGTAAATATAATTGTTAGATAGATACTAGTATTATGTAGAAGAAGTGAAGCAAATAATAAATTCAAAGAGACAGTAGGTTGCCCCCATAAAAGCCAAAGACAGATGTTAAAGCTTACACTAATCGATCAATAATAAGAGTGTTGAACGCGGTTGGAGAGTTTTCTCGTCCTTTTCGTTTGGCTTAGGTTATGGTAGTAGTAGTTGTAGTAGTAGTGGTAGTAGTGGTAGTAATATTAAATAGTATACATGTAGTAGTAGCAAGGAAAAGCTTAGGATTAGGAAATAGTAGTAGAGATAAGAGGGTAACAATTCATGCAGGATTTCTGTGGTCATAATAATACTGAATGTCAGGTATGTAGTAATGATGGTGGGCTTTTAAAGGGTTAAGGGCTCATCGCATCATCATAATCGCAGTTCATAATAGTCATAATTTCATATAAGTGTGTGTGGTTTTGTCGGCGGAGAGCAAGACGGAAATTTGGGGCTTTCTCGGAAGATAGTGTAGTGATTTTTTGTGCGTTTGTTCCCTTAGGATGTTCAAGGCGCCTGGGTTGGGCCCCTTTGCTCGGCCTTGTCTCGCAACAAATGATCAGTCACACCTCTCTTGTTCTCTGTCACCACCGAGACACTTTTTTCTCTCGCCGACTCTATCACACTCTCTATGCCATTCACCATGCACCATATACATGTTATGTTGTATGTCTACACTCATTGCTGGGATGTATCTGTACTGTACACATATGGATATGTAAATCGTGTCTTGTTGTCTCATCCAGTCAATACCCCAACTCTATAGACATCCATGTCGTTATTTATGTTACACTAATTGATTCCATCTCACCAGTCATCCCACACTTTTTCTTTCTCGCTCTAATCACTAATTGTATCTGTCCACATTGCCTATAGACACAATAGACAACACTGAATAAAATGTAGCGGTAGATTCCAAAATGATAAAATATTTTATGTCATGTCAAACACGTTTTTATTACCTAGTTCTTTCCTTTCTGCAATTATATTTGTATAACAACTTAACAAATCAACTACTAACTGTAAGACAACACAAATATCTTTTTGCGGACAATCTTTTTAATTTTAAACTTTATTTTGAAAACCCATATCGTTCTGAATTTGTACTTTCATAGTAAGAGAATTTTTGATTTTCTGCACATTTTACAGTACTTGTAATATTGTACACTGCACTTATCATCTGAGATTTAAGCTGGAACGTTTTTGCCTTTGTTCATCAAGTTAGCTTTGTGAGGGTTTTGTAGTAGAGATGCTCGTGTGTTTTTGTGTTTAGGTAGATATATTTATGTTGTATTAATGAGTCAGTTGCATCATTGAAAAGTAAGTACTTATGACAAGACAAAAAGTCTGTTTTGTGTTACCTCTGCCACATATACATACATGCGTACCTACTTAGGCTAATGCAACTCCGTCGGAGAAGAAGAATATATATTCGGCAAGAGAAAATAAAATTTTCAAGAGGGTAATGTAACATTCTGAAATTCACAGACAGAGAATTGAACTGAAGGTTCTTGTACACGGAGTTTTTTAACTCATCAAAGGATGTTACGATCATCGAAAGGGAAGCAACCCGCCCAGGCGCCGTTTGTGCTTTTTCCTCGAGGGCTTTTACGACCCTCCTAATGAAGCTGTGAAAAAGTCCCACTTGAAAATATGGTTTCCGCTACTCTGCACTCTGCACTCACAAAAAAAGAATCAAGAGTTTCCTTGAGAACCCGATTTGCAAGCAACCACCATGTGTTCAGGATGCATTCACTTCAGCACAGTCCATGCCGTGCATGCCATGAAGAATAGTCCGTTCTTCATGTCCACAGTCATCCCTGCTATTTCTACTCCCAGCAGTATTGCAGCAATAGCACTGTAATATATGACTCTATCAATTTATTCACACTAAACACAAAGAGTCACTCTTGATTGAGTGATAATGACATCTTTGTTTCACTTCACTAAATGCACACTGTGAACGCAAATTGTCGTTAATTGCTGTAGTAGTTTTGTTTCATTGCTCTTGCACATGTAACATACCAAGGTACTACTAATTGTAAGTCAATTAATGTCTTTCGTATTGCTATACGTACTTCTCGCTCTTGAACTTGAGTTATTAACACTGCTATAACAATGGAATGGTAGGAGTCTATAGTGGTGTTGCTGTACATAAAACATATCTGAATGAATGCTTGTGGTATTTATATGTATAAATAAATAAAGTAATAGCAATAAAATGATGCTATTGTGTTGTAGTTGTACTCTACTGTTCTGGTTTCGTTTAATCAGAGCAGTTTCAAATATAGAGCATCACTGCTATACCTATATACATGCTACACAATACCTTTGTTGTCTTCATTGTGTTAAATACTACAAGTTGTTATTAAATTGTTGTTTGTACGCTCAACTTGGACTCAGCTAGCGCTAAATAACAACAATTTAGCTCTGAGTTGCCTTAATGATTGTTTTATTTAGCATTAGACATTTGATACAAGCTTCGATAAGAATCAAAAGTGTTTTAAACGATATAATACGTGCTCATTTAATATTAATTCTGTTATTCTTTGACGCGCTACTGTTCCAACATTATTATTATGACGTATGCGCTTTAATATATGATACGTGGTACGTTCAAGCACAGGCAAAAGGAAAATAACCATTAGATCCATTATATAAGTCAAGTCAGCCAACATTAGTTTACAAGATATTTACGAGTAGTTAGCAATGCGAGCAGAATGGAAAAAAGCAAATGCAAGTTGCTCACGAGCTGGTAAAATGAGATATGATAAGACAAGAAATAATGACGCGAGAAAAAAACTGACCCATATGTTTGGGAAAGATTCTCATCAGAAATATACTGTGTTCTGTGAGAAAGAATATTACTCAGTATTTAAGTGTATGAGTAATGTCCGTACGTGTGTGCTATGCTACAAATGCAGAGGCATATATTTTATGGTAAAGTACCTTCTTGTATTGTACGTGGGTTAAACACGTAGTTTATTACTAAGAATTGTGTAAAGACAATTGTATTATTACAATTTGCAATGATAATTGAAAAATGTAATATACATGCATGTGTTCTGCTTAAATCGGCGAGGAATTTCTGAGTATTGTTGTTGATTGTATTTTTAAAGGGCAGAGAGAGGGAGAGAGTAAGGGATCGTTCAAGAACATGTTGAGTGGGACTGCTCCTTACCACTTGTTTTACTATATTTAGTGTTTTGAGAGTAAGGCTAGATCTGTGTATAGACTTGTGTATAGAAGGATATTGTAGTTAAGATTTCTTTCCTTACTTGTAGTGGTTAAGGGATGATAGATGATGATAGCCGTACAGGTGAATCGTCTACGTTTTTCCGTCCATTGCACTCGAGTGCACTGTTGGATTTTGAAAGTTTTTGCTTGATTTTGCTACGAATGTGATGCTGGATGCCGGGGCGTGTGTCAGGCCACGCCGAGTCGGAGCGAGACAAAAAAGAGTTAGGTTTTTGATCGGGTGTCAATCATGGGATATACGAAGCAGGAAACGAGGGTGAGTCTTCTGTACGGGTGCATCCTCATCTTTCCGCTGTGTCGATCTCAGGGAAACAATTTGCTGGTCGAGGCGCCTTGCTTTGGTCATCGCGAGTCTCGCTTTGTTGGCAGAGCGTACCTTCCTGTGCCTTGCCGTAAGGTCAGCCCCGACGTCACTGGTGTGTATGTGCTTTATTTATGATGCCGCACCTTCCGTTCGTCAGTCCCTTTTTGTTTTTCCTATATCGTAAGTACATATGGGCATTTTGCTAAGTACACGATGCATTATTCTCGTCAGTGTAAAACTGATGCTGTGATCCTACTACTATGATTATCTGAATGTGAATGTGATGTCCCGGTCATCTCCCTTTGGCCATGCTAGGCTAGGAATATTAAGCCAAAATGCCCAACGTGTACATTTCTTAAGAACTTCTGGCCAAATGCATAAGAAATCTGATTTTTTCCCCTAATAATACAAATCCTAGTTGAGATCTTGTCATGCTTGCCAACTTTATTGCCGGCTGCCGGTTGGAAAGCCCTCCTTGGATTTTCTCAACCACAGAAAATTTTGGGAATCATTAATAGCACTCTCAACTTAGATCTAATATCTACACTTGGCTTAGCACAAACTTTGCTTTACAGTATATCCAACCAGCCCAAACTGAAATATTCTTTTCCAGTGTGCTAAACTCACTTATTAGAAGTAAGAACACCTCTTATGCAAACATGTGAGTTTACGAGTCAACTCGTGCTATAAAATTTTTATTTTACTTACTGTTACTGTACATTGTGCGAAGTGAATACTAATCTGTAAGCACATAATAATGATATAAGGCAATGTACGTTTTGTAGCTGCTTATTATAACTATCCGAACCATCTCGTTTGGAATATTAGCATTCACTCGTCTTTATTAGATGTGTTCTAAAAAAGGCGAAACACAGTTGAAATGAACAGAACCATGAATGCAAACACATATCGTAGACAGAAGTGCAATCGTGCAGGTTCATGTGGTGTGTAATTGTATGCATTGATATTTATACGGAAAATTTAGTATGTGTAGGAATTCTGTGCTTTTAAACCTTTTAGTGCACAAGGCATATACAAAGACATGATGTGAGTTCTATTCATTACATTGTTGAGTCTATGTTAGGAAAATTCTGGATGAATAATTCGCGTTTGGCAAACATTTTGTGACGCTGTTGTGCTGGAATGTGAATGAATGAATCAGATTTTTAAGCATTACTACCATCTCAGCACACTCAAGAGCAGCAAACTGACCAAAAGCTCTCAACTATGTAAATTATGAATGTATAAGTGGCATGGTGTGGTTTGGTATAGTGGCTGGCAATGGTGGTGAAATAAAATGAGTTGGTTTTGGGGGTTTAGTTAATGGAGGAAAGTTTTATCCTTGAGTAATGATTATTATATGCATGTTGCTCAGATATGTACAAAAAGAGCAGAGATGTAGATTTATAGCAAAATGAAAAGGAGTACGACTACTGCACTGCGTGACACAAAGTGTAAATCTACCAAGTTTTGTAAATACATGTCATTTATTATCTGTATCTACGAGTTGGTTAGAGGTTGGGCTTTGAACTGTTCGTAAATTGGCTTTTATTATCATTTGACCACATGACACAAAGCTAAAGAGTAACAGTGTGAGTGCACAACTTTGTTTTCATGGGAAAATAGTAGCCAGTCTCGTTCATGATTCATCATAAGTATACCTATATATAAGGGTTAAAAATAGTCACAATGCAATGTAAACAATAATGAAGGATTAGGTTTGGTAATTCACGGATGAAAAATTTTACGGTGTGACTTTATCAATGGGTCTACAGTCATCACATAGAATCAAGGTAGTAATCACAGAGTGGAATAGGTATGTAAATTGTCGAAGGACGCACGCAATGTAACATTGTACTAATATAATGTAATGTTTGCCAACATTAATAAGTGTATTTTATTATGCTATCTCCATTATCATGTAGGTACTACTCTGTTGATACATACACGTTTACAACTTCAACTTTAAACTCTCTTTGTTACAATTTTTCACAGAGTAAATAAATAATATTATTGTTATTATTGTATCGCTATGCAAGAACTGTACTTGTCGATTTATTGAATCGTTATAATATTTGCTGAATTGCATGAAAACATAATATCTCACTATAATGCACATTATACTAAAGAAATGGCATGTGTTTTCTGTTACAGGTAAAGATTTGGTTCCAAAACCGGCGAAGCAAGTACAAGAAGTTGATGAAAGCGGCCCAAGCACAGACCTCAGCGGGATCCAATCAACCGCCCACCCAACAACAAGAAAATTCAAATGAAACAATGAGCCCTCAACCACCTGATTCTTTCCCATCTCAACCTGGCGACCTCAGTCCTCCTCCAAATCCCAACAACCCATCTCAGGTCAGTCAACAGTCCGACTTTCATCACAAAATTCTATTATTGTTATTCACGATGACATTTAAATACAACGTTCTACTTATAATTGTAGCAGACACGCACATTTTCTAAACATAAAGTTCAAACCACACCTAGTCCTTTTAGCAGACGTACCTAGGGACATGCTTAGTAAATTTTCATGAGAAACTCACTTGACGCGATTCGCATTCCAGCAAAATTTTTCCGATTACCAGGAATGATAAGTTCTCACCTAAATCGATTTTTCGCGGAAGAGAAAAAGATTTATTCACTCATGCACTCATTTTGTAGCTATCAGTGAAATAATCGTTTATACCACAACACGTTAGTTGTGTATGACACGTTGATAGTTGATAGTAGTATTAAAGAACTAGATGAATTCTAGCTCGCGCTGCGCGCGAGCAATGGCGCGCATGCTGGCAACAAATTTATGTGGTCTCGGATGACCCTTGTTTGGGGCGCTATAAGCAGAGATTTGCAAAGCGCACCTAAAATATATTAAATGAGACAATAGAAGTACTTATTGCACTATATTTATTTCATAAAAACCTCGAAAAATATTAAAGTTATAGAATAATGATACTGCCGCGCTTAACTACTCGTAGGCTCTTAACGCTCTGGTTGGC
>JAQFYB010000162.1:0-74826 GCA_034694085.1 Pogonognathellus longicornis
TTAAAAAGGACTAATTAAGGGACTAGTCTACCGCATGTAAATGTCCTATGGGACATTCTCAACTGGACACGCTGTATTATAGCTTTTCATATTTTTATATGTATTTTCGTGAACTAATCCGCTGACGTATAATCAGTATCTCTGTTTGTTTCTCTTCATGTGACCCTATAATTTACTTCCAGGGTCGAATTAACTTTTATTTCATGATGATTACCATAATGTGAACACAGTAAGACAAAAGATTTTTTATTAACCAATGACTGACTATGTACGGTTTGTTTCATTGTTTTTCTAACCAATATTATTCTTCTTCCTTAGTGTAAGAAAAATACATGTTATGTATAACGAACTCTGTAGGTAGGTATAATTAAGTACTGCATTAAAACTATAGTTCAACTAAACAACAGTATTGAGTGATTGAATGCATATCAAAGGTTCTTATTTGTATCATTCATGTGAGAAAACTATACTCGAAATATTAGCGGATATTGTAACTGCAGAGCAGAGCAGGCAAATTGCATACTAGATAGTAAAGTGAAATAACATAAGACTGAGACAACTGACATTGAGACAGTTAAAATAATGTGGTAAGGTAATTGAATACTACACTATAAGTAAGTTTACGTAGTGCTGAATTAACTGTTTATTACAACATAAAATTGTGTACCCACAATTTAAATATGAATCAAACAAATCGAATAAAAGAATACATCTTTTCTCAATTTCTCATTCATTTTCTAGAAAGTTCCAAACTTGGTACAGAAATTATTGCAGCAGAGTTGCAATAATCACACACTTAATAACCTAATTAAAATGAGTTATCTCACAACAATATTTAATCTTCTTTTCCCCTTGATTTCGGATTGTCAACGAAAACTGATGCAAGAAGAGTTTTCCAAGCAAAAGTTAAACGGAACAAGTAGTACCGGTTTTTATTTTTGCACACTTTGTGAAAAACAAATGAACAAATGCCTAAATATAACGTATTCAGGAGAATTAATTTACACTTTTGAAGATTTAAATGATGGATGCGGGGGGAAAAATATGTCTACTAAATAATCGGCTACACATTAATGCTCACATTTACTAATCAGGATCATTGCATAGTTTTACAGAAACGTAGACCATGTTTTGTGTATAGTACACCTTGTTACACAAGATAAGGCTGCAGAAATGAGTTTGATGTTCTTATAGTCTACTACGCATAATATAATTAACAAGTTTGTTCGTTTCATGTTGTGTGATCATTATTATTAATATTCATTCGTTGATACACACCTCGATGATCAAACAAAGTACAAAATATTGTTGAAAGTTAAAAGGAAATTCTACACAATTACTAATACTTTTGGTATCAGTGTTTTCCCTGCTATTTCTACAATTATTGTGAATTGAACTATTTTTGTTGCTATATAAATAGTAACAGCTATATAATATAGTAAAAGATGGAATGAGGGAATACTAAAATTAATCACAACATATAAAAAGTTATGTCCTGTCTTTCTTCAAATACATAGAATTCAACCCCCTTTATACTCCTAGTTATTTAGTGATGCATTATGTCATTCTCACTGTTTGGTGATGATTCACGACCATTGTGAAATGCGGTCAAATATTTATTTTATCATTTTATTTAGCTTTGTTATCGTCAATGATTGTTCTATGGTTTCATTTTAGTGATACCTAGTGCAAAATATGGCCGATATGTTATCTGCAACTACGTACACCCTGCAATTAGTACCTATAATATTATGTTGTTAGGTGTTCTGATAATATTTAATTCGTATGGAATTTGAATATGGGTTTGTTTAATTTTATTAATTTAATAATCTATAAATTGCAAGCATGATTGAACAAGTTCAATCTCAACTTAACAATGACAAAATCTTTCATTACAAAAAAAGAAAAGAAAAGCAGAAATGGTGCTAAGGATCTTATGATAATTTACATCTTTTTCTCGTTTATGTTTTCTGCATCAAAAAGAATTTATTTTTAAAAGCTAACATTAACTACAGTAAAGGAAAGAACAGAATGCATATAAACTTTTGCCTTTGCACTTTTAGAAATAAACTAGAACACCCGATTAAAACTGACTTTATATCGTCTTATTCATATAAATCATTTCAAACAAGATAGTTAGGTACTAGGCTTGTTAAGCTTTCTGCCTTTTTTCTTAAGTACCAAAACACCCTACGAGGATATCTTTGATGCTGTATGATACAAGACATGACGTCGTTTCCAAGAAAAGTTGTCTAGGTAGCCATTTAAATGCCAGCAAGTTTAATGTCCTCACTGTTTGACGGAGGTAAATAGTAATCAAATCATATTTACATATTCTATATGCATTCAAAACATGGAAAACACCTTATACATATTTCACGTTGTGCTGTTCAATTTCGTTCCATTTGGCTTTCTAAATTACACCAAACCTATAACAATATAATTACGCACCAACTATATCGTACGTCAGGATTTTAAAACAAGGGAAGAAACGCGATTCGACGATTTAACATGTAATAATAATAGCCATTATTATTGTAATTGATATAGAAATATTAATATTATTGTGTAGGTACTTGTTGAACACACATGCAATATTAATGTACATCGAAAACTGTGGATACCGAAACCGAACGGTTTTTTTTCGTTTTTGGTTCTTGATTTTTGGGATATTTTCGGTTCGGACTCTCTATTATAAGTGAGACATTGTGTTTGTAAAACTTCTTCACCACAATGCAGTACTGGCGTAAATATTCAATTGTTATTGCGTAAACTTCATTAATAAGGAAAAAGTGAGCTAAAATGAACAATTTTTATATCGTTTCTTTTTTCGGTTTGGTTTTGGTTTATATGTTTTTGGTTCGGTTCGAAATTTTTACATGATTTCGGTTTCGAGTCGGTTTCAAATTTTTGGTTTCGGTTTGGTTCCAAAATACATAGGTATGATATTTAAATCTCTACTAACTAAGTCTAAGAGTTACTTGAAAGCAATATTTATACGACTTTCCACATTTCACAGTTGTTTGTCTAACCTTTTCTGATTTCAAAAACCGCAAAGTATAATTGAACTCACTTCATCGGCAGCGAAAAAACAAGGCATAGTTGACAAAATTCGAAATTAGGATAATTTAAATAAAAAGCAAATGTCATTGAATGTCTTGTGAGGGTAACATAAAGCCCACAAGTATTTTGCCTCAGGCGTTGAAGAGGAAGAGTAGAAGTATAATATTATAAGGATTCACATGCGAGTTCTCTATAATCGAGAGACGCGTGAGACAGGAACAGAACAGAGATGAGTTTGAAGGATATTAGGAGTATTGCTTTTACAAGCACCAGGCTGATGGCTGCGTGTGTGGGGTGTGCTATACAGAAATAGACAATCCGTCCAAAGAGGCAACAACGACCAAGGCATGGAGTGATGAGACTGCTGTATATTCCAACTACATCAAGTGGAAAAGAAAATGCAAATGAACCTTGCGTTGCTTTGATACTGCTCTTCGGTTTTGACTGTGACACGGACATCCATACACCCCTTCCTCACTCCGTCTATTCGCTTTTTCATCTCTACACCTATCCCAATACGTGTTATGGCTATCAGTTTAGAGTTCTGCCGCTTTTCCATTCTTTCCGGATGTTAGCAACCCAAACTAACTATCTGCATCTCCGACTCACTCACAGATTATGGAAGATTATTAATACACATGTACGGAGAAAACTCAAATTTAAAAGGAAACCTCTGATGCACACGCTATCACACAATATGTAATATAAGTATTACACTAATGCAATATACATAATCTGCAAATATAGGGTTACTCTATGTAATACAATAGAAAGATATTTACTTACTACAGTACCATGCCGTTAAAGCTGTGTCACGTTGTAGTAAAAGCTTTATAGTACACTTCACTCATACTCATACTACACAGTTCATTGTCAGAATGTGTAACACTCAACTGGGAAATTGAAGGTTTTCATGAACACATGTACACATTATAGACACAAACGATGAAATGGACTTCTATTCAAATGTAAATTCTACATTCGAATTTGGTTTAATTTTGCGTGATGGGGTAATAATCGTCCTTTCTAGTATATCCGTATATAAATACAACAGTGTCACACAGAATTTGATTAAAGCTTTGAAGCAAGTCGCAGTTTTTTTATGAACAATTGCATTATACTATATTATATAAGCATATATAATGCAATATGGAGTATGGACATTGATTGTATAATGGGCTATAGACTGTACAAATTTATAGCGTTTTCATTTACGATTTACGCTTACAATGAACTGAACAATGCATGCGTATTATTTAAGGCACACAATTAATACGTATAACTTTATTGCAGTAGTTATAGTAATATGTATTCGCATTGAAAAAGCCAACATTGTTACTATAAAAGCTGAAAGAACGGGCGAGGAAGTTTAAAATAGTAATAATGGTAATAGCCCCTGTCCAATAGTGTCTGAACAAGTATTATGGCAGAATAAACTATTATAACTAACTTGCATATATGCAAGTTTGTTCGACCATTTGAGTTTATTTTTATGAACTATAGTCCATAAAACAGAAATAAACTGCAATGGTTTTTGAAGGCGTGAAGAATCATTTCCCCTTGGAAAATCATAAATGAAAATCAAACATTAAAATGTTATTTGAAATGTAGTGTAAGTAGTAAAATCAGATTTTAATGATAATACAGCATGTTGCACAAATAGTTATTTAAAAAATTATGGTGAGGTATGCTTTCATTTGCACATTAAATAATTTAAGACATGGAGTTTATACACCTGTCTACGCCTCTAGTATGCAATAATACATACAATGCCTACTTTAATTTTAATACTCGTATTTACATTGTATAAAAATATGTTATATGTATATGCAAAAATTTTGCATAGCTACTTCATTGTATAGCTATAGAAGAAAAGTGGAATGGTAACATGAGGTGAACTAAATATATTGTTTGGATACGCACGCAGGGAAATTCTGTATAAAATTGTGTCTGTGAGTCACTCATACACAAGCGGAGGTAGGCAGGAGCGTCTGCTGAACTGGACTGACTAGACTTGACCCGCATGCATGAACACAAAGTCTATTGACAAAGTCCATGAGCAATATTAATGAGCTTTCTGCGAAATCAAATGCATCTCTTCTTGGTTTTATGTCTAGCCATAGTCACAGTCTAAAAAAATTTACGATTCATACGAATAGAGGAAACGCGTTAAGTAATTCACGTTATCGCACACAGCTTCTCCGGCCTACCATTACCATTAGCATATTTTGCTACTGTTTCAACACAGGACTTAGGTATATGTCTAAGCGAACAATCCGAAAGAGCAGTTTTTCTTGCACACTATTGAACTAGGTACTTGTTTTGTATTTATATGAATTTATTTATACATTTTTCGCATTCTCAACGAAATATGTACACTATAATGAAGCAAACGGATTGTGATGTGAGTTTAGCACCCAAGACACAAAGAATGTTCAGCTTATATTTTATATACACACATGATAAATTACGTTTTATTTGTAGGAATATTATATATAAGGAATGAAAACCTGAGCAAAAGGTGTTTCTTTGTATTACTATGGTGTGTACTGTGTAGTGTTATTGTGGGTATCTACTCCACTCATACCGACATACCTGGTTTGGCTTATCATTTGGTTTTTCATTGGATTGCAATATAAAACAAACTAATGCCGCAGTTTAAAAACCTTTCTTCACGACTTTTCCTTGAATTTTCCAGGCCTAGAGTTTTAATACACATGCAAAGCTGCCAAATGTTTTTATGACTCGTTAGGTAGGTGGAAACAATGTAATGTTATTCACCTACCGTACCTTTCCTTTCCTGGCATTTGTTTCAATTAACGTAACTGTAGCGGAATAATGATTCTCATAATAATAGTTGTATAGCTGATTGATAAGTCTTGGCGAACCTTCTAGTGAAAGAAACCCCGACGTCCAGATAAAAAAACAGTAGACATTTGTGGAAAATTAATAATTATAGTAATTCATAGTATTATTTTTATTCAGATAGTGAGCGTCCATGGACCACGCTACACTTGATTTTAACATGAGACTACAAAGAAGCCACAATAATTCTAAAACCCCATTGTTAGAAATATTTCTATGCATTCAAATTCACTTTTTTGCCCATTTTGCGTTACAACATTTACAAGCCATGTGTGCCTCGTATATTTTATATGACCTCGCTTTATACTGTTGACCATTCCAACACCTGTTCCACACATCACTCAACAAAAATTATAATGCTTCCATAATAGAATCCAATAGTGGACTAGGTATATATTGTTGTTTTATATTCAGAGTAGTTTTGAGCATTAGCCAAATTGAGATTATGAATGTCTAAGTTAAGGAATTCGTGACGATTAAAATCCATCAAACCACAAAAAACGGTTGTAACAGCAAACGGGAAGTATAGAAAACGCCCGTTTTCCCCGATTTACACTGTTCTCATTTCCAGATCGATTGAGTTTTATTGTAACTTGGAAAATACATAAAGAATAAAGTCTAGCCATAGATGCTGCACTAATAAAAGTTTAACACCCACTCTCCCCTCACTTACAATCCATAACTATAGCTTCATTATCGGACATGAGTTAAGCAATTGGATTTAAAATGCTGAAGCCTAGCTGTCTAAATGATTATATGGAAACACTTTAAATAAATAATTTCGTAATTCACCAAACTCCTTAATGGAAATGACTTATTGTCACTGATTACAAGGCGCCACACAATCATAGCAATAGAGTTTTATGCGCTAGTAGAAACTTGTCACATTATTTTAAGCCTAGTTATTGTAATGCATAAGGCCAACAAATACAATTTTCAATAGTGACACCCAAAGAACGAATAAAATTGTGATGTCCTTTTTTATTGCGTAGACACTTTATCTATCCCACCTTTTACGTTTTCATTCTGTCAATAGACCATCAATAATCAATGCAATAATCTTGGACTGCACGACTATAGTATATTTATTTATGTATCTTGAAATCATCTTTTCATTCATATCCTTTTCTGGTAATGCAAGGAAATAATTAAACGACGTATGTATTATTACCACAAAGTACTTCTACAAGAGTGTTGCAACTGAAAAACACTACAATGCGTGCAATTCTTGAAAAATTGACTTCACGTGGGATACGTAATGGAATGAATAGCTTTGGAATTTAAATTTAAGTTTTTTTAACAAATTTGTGTTGTAGATGGTTTCTATTATAAAAGTAATAATTATTAAAGGATGAGAGCTGTAATATGTGAAACGAAACAATTTCAGTCTATCAGTGTGCCTGTGTAGATTGGCTAATTGGATTTCCAGAGCCTGTCTGTTGCTGAAATTAGGAGAGTTAACTAAGTTAGCAGCTCGACTAGTTCTTAATTAGTCGGCACTCTACATCGTCGTCGGAGAGACGGCTGATGTAGCAAAACAACAATTAGACAGAGTGTACATACGGAGTTAAAGAGATCTGTGTAGTTGCCGATTCATCTTATCGTTTAATATTATGTTGAATGACTGCCTCCGCTCCTCGGCTCAATGAGAACCGCAAACTGCTCACTTATTATTAAAGCTCAGAAGCTCACGCTAGAATCAAGAAAAACTATTCTGCTCACAACATGCAATTTCTTTTTCTTACTAAAAAACACCTTGCCTTAGCGTTTATTGGTAAATAATTATTTTGATAAATTAATGAAGTTACTTTGCACAATTATTGTAAAATGTCTGCAAATATATCAGAAGAAATAATCAAAAAATGCAATAATGAGAAAATAATTCATTTCTCTATATTTTTTGCATTTAAATAAATTTCTGATTAAAATAGTCGAATGAGAATCATAATCTATAAAGAAACAATGATTTATATTTATGCCTGTGTAGAACGAAAGTTAATTTATACATTTAACCATTTCATGTAAAACTTGATAGAAAACTATTTATTATGATTCTGAAAACGAAAGACTGATATTTTTGTTCAGAAGGTTACACCCAGATTTAAAAGAGACAAAAAGACAACGACTATAGTGCAATACTTAACTTCGCACAGCCACTAACGTCAACCAGTGTTTGTTCTCAGAATCGATCCAATTCAGCTGTAAAACGTGGGTTCTATTCTATAGCTGCTTGTAGTAACAGTGGAATATATCCAAACCTCCAAAAACAAGTATAAGACTCCTCATGAATTCCTAACACTTAAAAAAGCACTGCGAAAACAAACAACGTCTTCAGTAAGGATTCAAATTCTTGTTTACCTGCAAAAATAATTAAGAAAAAGGGAGGAGCAACACATTTGCTTGTGCAGTCATTGATTATAAAATAATAATTTTGTCGGGCATTCTCAAAGTGTAAAGGCTGAAAGGTGAGAGTTTTGGTCCAGAAACTTGGTATGAATATTAGCAAAGAAATGAAAAATCCTACAAATGACTGTAGCCATAGTTATAGTTTCAGAGTGTCTGTATAATGCAAGAGGACTCGGAGTCATTGGATTGAACTGGAACAAAAAGATAGTCCATGAATGCTGGAAGAAACCCATTATGAGATCAAATGACGCGCAGAGAGAGAGAGAGTCTCCACCACAGAAAAACAGAAAGTGCCCTCCTTAGCAAACTTGCAAGTTACCACCACTGCACTGCTGCCCTTTACATTCCTTCCCCGCAACAACCCTGGTGGAGATCGGGAGTCTTTCCCACTTCCCCTCCCCTTCTTCCCTAGTATTCAGTTCACTTCTATTTCTCTCTCTCTCTCTCTGCCGGGATACTTTACTCCTCGACATCCGATTTTTGTATTTAAAGGGCTGAGAAGCTCAATAAACCCACTAAACCCTACACAGCTATCCTCCACAACTGTTTTATACGCACATAGACCGTTTTAAGAGTCTGCACTCATTCCCTGATGCAATAGGAAGCTTATATATAAAATTTGATCATGAACTGAGTGAGACAAATACGCACTACGCACTCTATCAGCACAATGCTATAATGGACACGCACACGCATACGCTCGTATTTAACTACAAAGCAAATTTAGCTATATACGAATAGAGGAGTCAGGATGTAGATGATAGATATATAAAATATAGTAAAGTGTAAAATAGGATTTGATGCTATCAAGAGATGAGTATAATATTAGTTCAGTACTACAGGGTCTGATGTTGATATGTTGGTCGTGTCGTGTGTGGATTGAAGGGATCTGAGCTGAGTGGCAATGAATGCAATTCTATTCAGAGTACATGCATTCTCTACAGCAAGCAGAGAGGAACAAACAAAATAAGATCCAGGAGGGATTTTATTATAGTTCATCTAACTCTAACTCTAACTCACACACCAAACCAAGCCAAACATAATGATAATAATAATATAATACACCATCATCCTTCGTGCTACAAATACATGTCGTCATGATCATCTTCATCATCCTTGATGTATATTCTGTTCAACTGTATGTGAGTAGGCCCTGAATGACTAAAGAGGAGCAGAAATTCACAACAACAATCAGTTTGAGAACACAACCCGTGCAAGATACAGATAAACTTATACCCCATGTCAATATACAAATGCAATACCCTGTCTCCATGCTAAAATAGGAGCTTAGAAAGAAGGACTATGAAAATCCCACTTTGTCTGTGTACATTTTCAAGCCTCATACTCACTGGGCAATTCTTTGCTTTACTACTAACTGTACTTTTCCCGTTTCAACGCCATGATACTCCAGTACCCACCCGGATTTGTTCATTTGTACAACAGACTAATCCTTCGGCCAATACAGCAACTCTTTACAAAACTGCTTGTCTATGCTGGACAAATAGTTCATGGAAATGAGTCAACAATGTTTCTAAAACTCGGTGGGATGTTTCGTACGCCGTGTATTAAGATAGAGAATAAACATCAGGCCAAATAATTTTTGATGATGAAATAAATAGTAATGCATTGACTATAAATATATTATTAATGCAGATGAATAATACAAATGCATACGCAGAAATGAAAATGCGACATTCGTAATCTTGTTGCTCAAATATTCCTATTATGAAAGATATAAATCAAACATGAACGTAAAAGTATAACTTATGAGTTTATATATAGCTTGTATACATATCGGAGTTTGAAATTTCTGGTTCTACTAATTTTTTACACAAAACATAGGTGCAGAATAAATTTATTCTCATGACACTGTGATTAATACATGGATTTTCTGAGGAAAGCAGTTTGGTCCTATTAGTTGATAAGTGATTGAATGAAACTAAATATCTGCATAACAATTACATTGGATAGTTCTCAGATGATTCAAAAGGGTTTAACGACATATATGTAAATCTTAAGAAGAAAGTTTCAAGAAATAAGATGCTTTTAAGATATTCAGATTCAAAGATTATTGAATTGCTGATATGCTTTGTCAGAAGAAAAGCTTAAAAACTTGGAGTACGACAAGATTTGGTAGGTATACATCAGAGCAAGTTCTGTTGCCTTTGTGCACCCGTTTTTTTTAAATTCTAACCTTTTCTAAGCTCTTGTACTCCCACTCTGACTCCGGCGTTATGATGCTCGTGTGTGGCTGAAGTTACGAAAATAAAAAGCACACACGCGAAGCTCCAAGAGAAGCGTCTGTTTCACAATCTGTTGGTTGGACAATGTGCTGCACATGTTCAAACCGTCTTACCATATTTCATTTTGTACCTTAACTTAAGTAGCCGTATGACACATTCGCTATAAACAGTAGACAATTATTATTAAATGTTTAACCAGTATTAAGGAAGTGAATCAAGTAAATTACTGTTTCCTGGTATTTTATTATTATAATGGTTTCTAGTTACGGCGAGTCACATACAATTTACTTGAGTATTGAGACTGAGACACGACATGACTAAGAATATCAATATGTATATTTAAGTACTTTATTTTAGAATTAGACTTTCTCTAGAATGAAGACTGATTGTGACATGGATTTAGCAAATAAGAAAAGTAAAATTATACATCATGCGTATAGTTCAGAGTGTGAAACTGAAGGAATTAATGTTCATGTATGTGTGTGTATATACCTAGGTATAATAGGTATTACGTACAATACTTGAGCATAGAAGTTTTCACAACTAATTGGAGGCATGTAGCAAAATAAGTTTTCATTCTTGTGTTTTTACCTGTGAAATAAACGGTTCGAGATTTGTACATAAAAATACTGGAAGCAATAAAAACAATTGTAATGGCAATGTAAACACAATAAAAATGTCATAAAAACAAAAGCTAGTGTTTACACAAAAATGACCTTGATGTGTGTGGATTTGCAACTCCTGTCAAATATTTGCAGTGTATTTCTCACTCACTGCGAGCTATTTTCATTGCAATTGTGTTTGTATTTAAAAAGCACTGAACTTACACATTTTATTTTTATTATTGTTACTGTACTACCCTCTTTTCGCAAGTTCAATTGCACTTGACTAGGCTACTAGAATTCTGAGAATTTTTCACTTGCGGCACTGTGCCAATTAATACGGAAATGATTGCACTATCGTATAAGCAATACATATATATATATATAAACACCATCAACATATAAACATGTAGTATGTTCAATAATATTATCGTTTACCGTACTTACAAAATCAAGTTTATACGTAAAATCAGGTTCTTTCATTGGATTCTCCATTAAAGCCGGCATTATGTACATCGTTGTCTTAGGAAATGCTGAGACTGAGAGTGAGTCATACTACAAAATGCAAACGCGTGCTGCTCATCTGATTAATTAAAATGTTAAAAGTTCTTTCTCTTGCACACAGACATTGGTAATAGTAATAAATTATTAGCTGCTTATCACATCATCTGATGATTATCTTACAGTCATTACTTAGCATTTCTAATAGTTGCCCCTAACAAGAGTATAATAAAGACGGGGAATTGAATCTTGTTTACCTAGATATTAAATCATCACCATCTGAACACAACACATAGTGTACAAAAAAGACTGTATTTACACACACACAGACATATGGACATTCCGAACTTCAAGAGTTCTACACAGATTATCATTATTGCTTTTCAACATTCGCCATATTGTGTATGTGTGATAGCAATACTATAACACTAGAGTAGTACATTTGTATACTTTACAATATATTTTGCTATACTGTATGTAACCACACCTGCTTGAGATGAAATAAGAAGTACACAATAAAAGGTATGCATCCAGCTTCAAATCTACTGGAGAAAGGTATACAGTCTAATACAGAGATAACTAACAATAAGATTATAGTATAGTAGAGACTGTAAGTATACATGTATTGCAGCACGTAGGAATATTATGGAGCAAATAATATTTTATTAGGTAGAGCTTTGTAAGCATTTCTCTCCCTTTTTAGTAGGCTCAAGATGCGGATGGAAGTGATGGAAGCAAGTTCCCTATACAGGCACATTGTGCTTTAATTTCAGTGTTCACCATCTAACATCTGTCTGCTATTTCCACTACAATGCACCAATACACGTATGGTGTATGCATTCATGAACATCGTAGTATCAGCTTTGTGCCATATTATGTTATAGGTATAGTACAAAGGAAAACTAGGTGATCCTGAATGGAGTTTAGTGCTGTTGAAGCGAACACAACGAACCAAAATCTGAGGCACTCACATCGGAAACCTTCCTACCCCAACACATACGGACTCTTCTTCTGTAGGTATCTAAGTACTGCTAGCTATTCTACCTACCTCCCCATAGTGTTTCTTCAGAATAATATTTTTAAGAATATTTACTACTGCAAAAAATAGAAAAACATGGACCACTGTTTGTTTTTAAAGTAGGAAATACGTTTTAACTAAATGAATTGCTGGTTGGTTTAAATGGACAACATTTTATTACACAGCTACACATTTTAAAGTATGCAATTGTTGGTAATTAAAAAACTTTGCTATAAGATTTAAGTATTTTCCCACACTCAGTTTGTAAAAGGGATATCTATATTTTTCTCTGGTAAAAGAAATACATTTTCATGTAGATAAGTCGGTAGTAGCTAATGGTAATACAAATGTTAAATAATAATATCATTTTACTCTACTCATTAAGGATTAATCAATAATGAAGAAGTATAAAAACTCAGTTCACTACGTTCACATCTGATTGTGAGAAAATCGACTTACAATAACAACCGTTTTAAATGGAGATTAGGTTTAAAAGTGTATGTTGATTTTAAAATGAACCAAGTTGTTAGTATATACATTTAAAAAAGAAACAATACTCAAAATCCTGTTTGAAACATTCGATACGTCATTTGAAGAGAAAAATTGAAAGAAATTGACTGTGGGAGTGAATTGCCATCTGAGACTGTAAAAATGACAACAAGTTTTCAATAGTTACAGTAAAAGTAGAACAATGGAAGTTTGCTTAACGGAACATTGCTTTTGATACATGAAAGGAATGGACATAGATGATGAATAACAAATGTCACACTCACTTTTCCCCTCTAGTTGACAAGCTACGATGTGCTCACCTTGTGGAAGAATAGCATAACCCGGATATAATCCTTATTATTATACTCCCTACATCCATTATTAATCAGATCACTGATCATACACGTCTAACTAACATACCGAACTAGTTTTTTATTCAGTTCCGATGAAAAATACAACATAATTCGCTTCTGTCAGGCAAATCCCTAAAGAATGGAAGCAGATTGTCTTTTTTCCATTTGTTCCTCCAACTTTTGCCGTCCTAGCTAGTACAGATACAAAAATGAAACAAAGTATTTTAAGGGTCGGCTAAAGTAATACGTCCATTCTACTCACACAAAACACATACCACATACCACATATTACTTACACACATACCTCAATTTTGGTACACACACAGTGTAATATATATTACATATTTCTGATGCTCGAGAAATTTTAAAGTAGCACTAATCCAAGTATAGTGGAATAACGAATGTAGTACTTTTTTACGAATAAGCCGAGAAATCTCATGAGAAATAAAGTAGCATTGAATTAAAATGACTGCAAGGATCTCCAATTTACAGCTAAAAGACAGGTACACACACAGGTATGTGTATTATGCATAATTGAGTGAGCGGTATAGACAAACTACATTATCCAACACTTTTTCCACACTATAAAAATACATGTGCTTTTTTTACTAGTTTCAGTTACATCAGGTTTCAAATCAAGAATGAGAAAGTCAACTTGGGACGTAGTACACGCTATAGATCACTACACATAACATACACACAATTCACCATTAATCCCCTATACTCCATGCACTTGCTTATACCTAATAAATCTCATTGAAACATAGTTTGAATAACAATTTCCACTTTTGATGATGTGCTTCACTTGATTTCATCACTCTACAAACACACACACTTGTCATCCTTTCCTTCATCATTACTATTCCTCCACCATTACATGCATGTATGTACTATTCTCATCCTACACTCTTTGCAAGTCAAATGTTTTAAGAGGATTACTGTAAAAGATGATCTTGTGGCATTCAATTAAGTAGTTCTACACACAGAGAAAAGTATAAAAGTAGCCGTTGATGAGGAATTTCAAAGCAAAGGCAGAGAGGGGAATAAGTGTGTCGTTACATAAGAACATAATTCATAATATAGCTACATATTGGGATTTATAATTCAGATTTCAAGCCGAGCAGAATAGAAAGAGATTTGTTTAGAGGTAGAAGAGAGTGAGAGAGAGGAGGCGTAAGAAAATTGAGTAAAATAAAAATATTCAGAGCTCTTTTTGTTTGTGTGTACACACTACCTACCTACTTGTCTCACGCATTTAGATTTACCTGCCGTGTTTTCCGAAGCAGTCAACCAAATCAAAATCTGGGAGAAGGAGGCATAGCTTAAAGCAATTGTTGTGTTCTACGTATGATATGAAAAGAAACTCATTCTCTCTCATTCTCGTCTCATTCAATTCATTTCATGAACCGGTTCTTCGTAAGTCGGTTCTTTTCCTGCATGTTCTTTTGCCTTTCCTTATTTAGCATGTCTTGTATGCACACAGGCAGGGCATCCTCGCGCACATCTTCAAACAATACATAAATCGACACACATAAAATCAAAATAAAATTTAAACTAGATTACCCGTCCGTAATAATCCTACTAGACTTATCGCTACTTACTCCGCTGTTTCACGTCATATGCCCAGTTTGGTGCTCTAAATGCCCATTCCATAACAACATTCGTCTGTGCAGATACATAAAATATGTTCATATTGTGATTGCAAGAGCTAATAAATACTTTTCTAAATGAGAACCAGTCAACTCACAATCAGTCAGCCCGACTCCCCTCTTCTCCCTTTAATAAAACTCCTGTGATAATAACTGTATTTGTAAACACGCATCCAATCGTCTCACATGAAATTCTAATCTCTGCACAGCAAAAACCATATCAGCTACTGCTACTAATTTACTAACCTTTGTCCACAACATCCTTTCCTACACTATTAACGTCCTCAGTCTAATTTTAATTATATAATATTTATGCTTTTCTTTTGGTGTTCATGATTGTGTACACTATGCTATAATTACGTTTGTATAAGAGTCTTAATGTATTTCTTATTATGTAATTCTATGATAAGGCGTGCATTAAGCAATTCTATTAATAAATCGAATGCGTAACTTTTTTGCTATTACATATTGTAACAACCAACTAGTTACAATTAATGCATATACATCAAAAAGCACGAATCCATAAAGTACGAATACTCTTTGTACGGAGAGGCCTATTAACAATATTTCTCATTTATGTCTAACGACCTACTGAATAAAAATAATATTGTTATTTGTAAATGCCTTGTACTTGCCAACCTTTTATACATTACAATGATAAAGTTTACTATTTGTTAAAAAATGTGTAGTATAAAGTAGAAATTTATGCACAATAGGTATTCTGAACTGAATACTATCAAAGGCGATTGGAGTCACTCGATTTGAAATACTAGTTTATTCGTTTCAACTTTCGAGAATACATATATGTTTTTTATATGCAGCATGTTGAGGCTGCTATTTAGTGTTTCCATGATACGAAGCACAAATTATTATAATCACTAAAGCTTTAAAGATTAAGAAAACTGAAAGTCATGGAATGAGTGTGTGAATGAAACAGAGTTTTCATTAAGTGCTGTGTACTTGTTTGTTGGCGTAAATAAGTAGAGGAAAACAGGAGGTCTCTTTCTTTGGTTTTAAGAAGTTTGTGCAGTGCATTATTATTAGAGAGCATGCATAGGAGCAGTGTGTATGTAGCAGTAGCAGTCACTCCAGTTGTATTTGCAGTCAAGTACAACAAGATAAGAAATAATGGAAGGGTGGCTTCTTTGACTTGAATGAAACTGGACTACTTACACAGATGAATTTATTGAGATCTCGGCACTGAATTGACTAATGTACTAAACTAAATGTAAGTAAAGTAAGAGATTCTGTTAGTGGTTTTAGTTGTAATAAGAAAAAGTCTGGTGAACCCACACTGCCATGTAAGTGTCTAGTGCAAAACGTTGTTGCTACACAATCTCATTGGACTTTATAGTTGAGATTTCAAATCCGCTGTGTCTGTACCACGCAAAGCGAAGAAAAGATGTTCACAGTTTTACTTTTAACCTGCTGCTCCTGTTTGGATGCTTCTGCATATGCAATGAGGCAATGAGACGCACAGATAGATACTCCTTGTATAAATGTACTCATTCCAGCTTCTACTTTTACTTATACACACAGATAATGTATATATATAGATATATATCCTGTTTTCATCTCGACGGAGATAATTCTAATACCAAGTTTAAAAGTTGGGCTACAGGGATAGATGATATACTGGAAACACACACAAGGTATATCCGAGGTTTAGTTAATTTACGAGCAACAAGAGAAGACTGAATGAATTTGTGGCAGTTCCTTCGCTACTATTTTATTTCCTTTACTTCAGTCCAAGTATAGAGTTTTAATGGCTTTGTACAAACATCGTTATTTACATCATCACAGAGATTGAATGAACCGATTGGGCTTCTTTACTTTTTTACTTACTCTTCAACCGGAAAGTCATCCGGTTCTTTTTCATTATTCATTACACTACTTTTCTGTTTTGTCTTAGTTAGTGTAGGCACATTACACACAAACCAGTTAAGTTACGACTGATATGTTTTATTATAACTTCTCCGTTGATAATAATTTATAGGCTTTTGCTAAATGCAAGTTATTTGTAGCCTAGGTGAACGAATAAACCATACTTCATTCTCACTATGTAAATGTATGCATAGATATACTTAGAGTTTCATTCTATATGAGCAGTCGTGACATCTTAATTATTATACACTCAAGCTTTAATGTTTTGAATGACAATATTACAAGATAAATACAAGACAAAAAGCTTTTTATGTAATTAAGTGTCAGGAAGTACTGTTAAAGTAGAAAAGTCTTTAATTTCCACTTCGATATATCTTTGCATGCACTTAGGTTTAAAAGGTTTCACTAATGAAAAGTGTGTTAGGTAGTCAATAAGAGCTACATTAAATTTAATATAATTAATTGTTTACCTGAGTCTATTTTAAGTTGCAGATAATAATTTTTAGCTCTTAAGATAAGTTTGAGATTGTACATACAGTAACTGCGCGAAAATAAAGGTAGTTGGATCATTATGACGTGATTTGATGTAATGAGCTACTCACAACTTCAAATTACAATTTCCAACTTCGCAATAAAATTTTGACAAGTCTTAAAAACACAGAATTATTACTCTTTATTTAGATTCAGTTAAAGATGGCATTAAAATCTAAAGTATATCTGAAACAGTTTCCTTTTACACATCTGAGAGTATCTTTCATCAGTCGCTCGTATCCTAAGTCTTATCGAAATGTTCTGTTGCAATTAAAATCTCTGATAAAGAGTTCCTAACACTAAAATGCCAAGTTGAGGTACAGTGATGACGACGCGACGGTGTAACCATTTTCCTGCAGGTGCGATAATTGAGATCAAAATACACTGGCAAAGATCTCCAGGTTTTATTCTCAAAGTGGTTGGTGAGCGGAGCAGATGCAGAATATTTGCTCGTTTTTATTCGGTGCATGGTTGGCTAAATAAAATATGAAAGTTTATGGATATAGAACGCATTAATCATGGAATTAAATCACACCACGATGTAATGAAGAAGCAAATAAAATTTCGGCAATTAAATCATACAGCGTGTGCGATAACTTTGTGTAAGGTTATCGAAGAGGTCAACAAAGAAAGGTGAAAATTATTGTGGCATTACTGACCGTTTAATATTAATTACTGTTTATATTTAATGCGCATATTTGCAATGGCATTGTATTAACTGTTGTTTAAATCAACTACCTATAGTAGATACAAATTCCTACTTGAAAGTATATTGAAAAATTTTGTACATTACATTCTATTACATTGTAGAAGACTAAAACGAAAGTGTTGGATTTATCTATTCGTAAAAACAGAGGATCGCTAGCTATTTTCTTATTTTAATCAGCATAAGGCATAAGATATAGTAAATGATACAGCTATTACTACACAAAGCACTGCAGAAAGAGTTGGTATACAGGAAAGACAGATGAAACTAAATATGCATTGTAACAGTACAGTGCTGGTGTGGAAGTCTAAATATTTAAGAGTATTATTCGTTAACGGAAAAGTGAATGTGAGTAAAGCTGTATGTTCTCTCATGCAGTCATTCATACACATCATCATCGTCGCTACCAATGCAAATGGCAAGTCATCTTGTTATCTCTCGCTTTTGTATATATACGATTCTTCCTCCCTGCATAATAATATCGCATGGATGCATGGCCTTATTTCACTTTCAGCTCAATCTCAGCATATACATACACACATACACACAGAAAGAGAGAGCAACTTAAATCTCATGGAGATGCGATACTCTGTACAAGAAAATAAAGAAAAAAGACGAGTAGCTCATTTTTGTTTCCACGTGGAAAGCTGGAGGCCTCAGATTTTTTAGGCATGGCCTGTAATATTCCTGCTATGCATCAGCATGTAATGTAGCATATAGATAGATGTACAATGTATGTAGTTGTTGTGTGTGTCTGAAAAAGACTGCGGACCGACTGTTCTTTTGGGGGCTGAGCAAGCCCAATCTTCCATATATACACGAATACACGTAGCAGACAGTGCAGTGTGCTACAAGATTCACACACACTACTACAAACAGTTTCTCTCACACAGAGCTTTAAAAAATCTATTGCATAACATAACACATACACACACAAGACGAGAAGAGTTAGAGACAGAGTGAAAGAGCCACAGGGTTCTCCATCCTCCGCTCATCTCTCGTCGTCTTTCTTCTTTGTGTGTAGTGTGTGTAGCCAGCCACAATGCAACTCCGACTCTCTCTCCACCACACATCCCTCCCGTTTGTCTCATAAAATATACACACACATTACACACTTTGCAGCTAAACCTAACCCGATCAGCATCGTAAATTGGCCCAACGTAGTGAAATGGTAGTTAGGTGGAAAGCTATAATGGTGGTAATATTTTGTTACAATTGCGCAAAAACCACACCATGAAACCACCTTCCTAAAAAGTTCGTTATAATTTGTGCAGCGCATCATAACAAAACTTACGAAAAGTCAACCAACAAAATAACTCAGTTACTACGTATTATGCAAAATGTTTACCACGTAGGTAATGTTTGTATTGCATGGTAGTTTTTACTTTGTTGAAATACTCTAATTTTCAACGCAGAAATTGCTTTGAACATCTTTAGTTGTATGGTGCAACTATGGGTGGATTACATCGTGGTATTTGTCATTAATTCCACGCACAAATTACATTCTTAGAATTTGGAACGAATACAACATCTATAACTTTCAAGTATAATCCAGAATTCACAGACCGCAAAGTTTCATTTTAATCATTTTCTAAATACAACAATGGTAATTAAGAAGTGCATTTTGTGAAAAGCACAGAATTAAATAAGTATAAATTGTTCCTGGGTATTGGATATATACCCGTATGTCAAAATCGTTAAGTGGTCTTATAATATTGGACAATAGTTAAAAGTTCTAATGAAACCAACAGATGTGAAACCAAACTCAACCTTGTACTTCTTTTACTACGATAAAATAATTGGGTATTTTGGTAATACATTTTAAATCTTTTACACTATTCATAAGATTGGTACTATTGATACTAAATGTTGGTTAGGGTTCTATATTTCTAGTCCTTTTTATTACTGGCAAACTGAATAAATTTACAATTTTTTAGATTTTTAATAAATTACAATTTAATCATTTGCATTAAAAACTGCTGTAGAAAGAACGCTGAATTCGCGTGGTGAAATAGCGTAGATTCCACCGTATGTTCATCGTTGATAACCTACTGTTGTTTCCGCGTGGATATCTAAGTATAGAAACTACGCAAATATAACGATGTATATAACGCTTTTTCCACCGTAGAATCCACTAGCGGCCATGCGGCCATGTATTGCAGTTGCCCAACTGTATCATTCTAGCGTGGATTCCAACCATTTTTGCTGATCGGGAAACTATTAAAACCCTGCCTGCTGCTCACGGAGAACCATGCTAACTTCATGCATAAAATGCACATGTAACTCCACTGTAGCCAAAAACACTCTTCTCCACGCTACACAACAAAACTCTCACACAACATTATACACCTAGTAGCTCCGTCTAATATTATGCATCCTACCTTTAACTTAAACATCTCTAAAACCTAGTAAGATAAAAACTGACGGATAGACACACACACGGCTAAATAATGTTCAAATTAGGATTTCGTGGTTAAGCGAGAAATGGTAATTAAGACGATAAACCGGAAAAGTACATTTGCACATTAAATAATACATTGAAATATATTTAGTAGCAGAAGAGCTTAATTTGATTTGACACAAATTATATTGCGTGCTATTAGGTGCACAGTAGCTATACCACGAGTATATGATACAATCGAAATACATCTTCATGTAAATACATTTTTGATAATTATGACATTTCCATTTCATTGTGATATAAACTAGGTATGCGTTTTGAAAATATTTATTGCCGCTGAGTAATGGTATAGTGAATTAATTCGTAGTGCTGCCTTGATCTCGTGAAAATTAGGGGTATATATAATAATGTTAATTGTGACCCTGTATAAAACAACTTCAATTAGTCATTGACAATAATTCATCATTACCTACATTGGATGAAATCACTAGTGGATTACAATGAAAGTACTTCACTATAGTATGCAACAACCGAGTCGTGTGAATGGGAACACCGCAATTCTAGTGGTTAATTCATTCTGTGCATATTTCCGAATTAGGTGTAGTTTACGTGGTGCACAATGCATATTGCTTTACACGAACACTCATGAATTCAATGGAAAACAGCAGTTTGACTTACAACTAGCAATTCCATAGACACACACAGTGCACAGGAAAACTTGGATTTTAACCTCTCTGATTTTCATAATCAGACAATGATGTGATGTGTATTTCTGCTACAAATACGTCAAGATATGTTTTATTATCAAGTTGAGCACTATGTTCTTGTATTGTGTAATGTGTTATGAATGTGTATTAGAGTCAGGGTCAGGTACCTTCATTGTGATTTCATTTCGGTTTCAGTTTTCAAGTTTAATGTATTCAAGTTACGTGTCTGATTGGTTATACCTTATACAGGTAGTATTAAATATATCTATGACATAATTCTCTAAGCCCATGTTTACACATACAAAAGCTTAAAAATGATCCTTTAATTATTAAAAAATTTAATTGAATGAAATACAAAATGTAAACTACACTCTCCTATATTTTGTATCCTACAAAGTGTGTCATATAAATGGAACTAAGTAGTAGCAAATTAATGTTTTCTCTATCTTTGATTCAACACACGAATGGTTTTTGTGGATTTATGCAACAATTTTGTGTTTGGCTAGCTGAATGTGAAGTGTCTGATAAATCTGAAGTATAAACTGCCGTTGAAAGGATTCTGACGTATTATTACACTATAAAATGTTATTACACATGTATTAACCCATCAATCTCAACTGTGTGATGCAATAATATGTTTTGACTTCTTACCTTCTATGGCTACAACTTTGTGTGTTTCTATTTGACACCTTGACATCCAAAGGCCATGTTCAGATCCCTGGGAAATTTTAGAAGCTACTTACTGGAAGTTAAGTCACACGGTATTTTCCAATAAAGTAACCTGATTAGCAGAAATGAATGAGAGTGCATTAGCTCTGTCACGGTCAGTTTGTCATTTCAAGCCAACTATCGGTAGAAATTATCCTTGAGTGACGAAGTAGCATTATATTACAAAACCAACGAAGTATATTTTATACCTGGCATTGTTCAATGGTGATGGTAAATGGTACAATCAAACAAAGCCATACAATTACAATGTCAATAATACACTTACTTAGCAGCTGGACTAAATACAAGCTGCTATATACACACTCTCATAACAATGTCAGTATTTAATTTTGTTTTGTTTTTGAATGACATAAATAAACGTTTCTTGCACATAAAATGCTGACATTAAAGCATTGTTGTGAATAAAAGTAGCATAATATTAGTACAAGTCAGTCCCATTGCATATTCTCACTTGCTACTACATACAAACAAAGTAAAATGGCAATAAAAATTATTCTGTTATCCCATCACCACCGGGTTCAACTGAAAACGGGAATGAATATTTGAATAATTTACGCATTATTGTAAAATACATCCGTCCTTTTCATTTCAGCTTTGAATGTGGGTCTGACGAACGTGTGTGAATGTGAAGAATGACATGACCGGTGACAAGATATGCTACAGTCGTCAAACTTTGCATGCATGTGTGTCTAATCCCGCACATGTTCATGTATGTACTCTACCGTATCATTTCCAGCCTTCGGATGACATCATGCAAACCCTGTTGTTATATAAAATTACCAGCGAAAACACTTCACTCAATTAATCACATTGTTACAAAGTTCTCTTCGTACATATACTTACTATACATAACTATCAACTGTATAATATTTGAACAACCTCTTGAATTTGGCTGAGAAAAAATAAGCCTTAAAAGGAAGAGTACAATTATTAAGGCCCCTAAATTACTCTTTTGAAACTAAACAACGAATAACAATATATCTAATGCCTATATAATGCTCGCAAAAGAAATAAGATTATAATTGCTCTTGACACTCCTGTACATTACATGTATGAAATGTTCACGTTGTTTCGCTTGCCTGTTTCCTTTTTCATTCATTCCCTTCATTTGCAACATGTTTTGCAAATATTATAAACGCACGAAATATATGCATTCTCCCCCAATTTTCTTAAACTGATAGCTCAAGATTATCAAAAAGAATAAGCAACTGTGTACTACAAATATCTACATCGCAATAAAATTACATTCAACGTAGTATAATAAGACACAATGTAGGAGATGCATGCTCTAACATACACAGCTATATACTATACATGTACATATATTTATGTATTGTAGATTGGTGCACTGAGAATATACTCTGAATTCATAGGGGATTAAAATGTAGTTGTGGTTGTAAGAGTTTTTGTTTCATTTAGTAAGAGAGCAGTGCTAACACGCACTAATACTTTACATACACTTATCTCTGTACCATGTATGTTTTAGTATGTGTTTAACTCTAAATCCATTGTTGCAGTAGTAGGTTCACATTGAAAACAGAAAAAATAGGCAAATCTTGGAAAAGCACAAAGATGTAGTTTGAGAGCCGCCTTATACTTTATACTTTTGCTTGCACACACAACACATGAGACAAAAGCTCCCAGTAATCAGAGTACAGTGAACTGACTGAGGTGAGCACAAAATAACAACAGCTCGAGAAATGGCAGCATGTGTTTTAATGAACTAAGGTCTAAGGTGGTACTGTAGCATAAGTACATGCATTAACATAACAACATTGGCAAAAAGATATTATGGAGGATATGGGGATGGACGGGAGCACCTATATTGTAATTCCTAAGAATATACCTGAAAACTTCGTACTAATGACTGCTACAACAAAACAAGACACGACTCTTGCTTTGCAGACACACATTACATTGCACAGTCTTCATTCATTCCAACAATGATTCACTCGATTCACTCAACTCCTTTAGATCGGCCATTGTTTTACCCAGAACAAAGAATTGATGTATTGACGATGCAAATGTTCAAAACTGTATAATATCCGCATATTATAAGCTAGGTGTTGCTAAAGGTTCTAATCCACGGCTGTCTCATCACCATTGGCTTATAAGGGTGTCTGGGTGTTGAGAAAATTGAGTAGCATGCTTTACTTTCTTTATGTACAAAAAGGTCGCACAAACTTTATCATCCCAATTAAAAATGGGTAGGTGTACTACTAATGAGGTTTTCTACCTTGGTTTTCAGAATTTCACACTCATATGTATAAGGAATTTTTGCCATTAGCAACCATTACAACTGTAAATACTAAAAAAAATTGCTTCCTAATATTTTGACAGGTTTTTTAATTGTACTTTGATGTTCATGAAATGCCCAGAAATACTATACACCCATGTCCGTTTGTATGTGCAAGCGAGTAATTAATAAAACATAAAGTTAAAAGATAAAAGGAGTAAAAGAATAAAGAATGAAGTGGAACTGAAGTTTGTGAATAATTTGAACAAATTAGACTGAATGAATACACAAAAAAACATTTTTAATTTAATGCTTTATGTATGTACATAATATGAGATTGCAAGTAACTCCAATGTTCTTTAGTCAAACAGTTCTCATAGATAGTATATGTATGTACAAATAGATAGGCCCTTGTATCAAGTAGATGAGATACATTTTATGTGCTTATACACCTACAGCCTAATTATGTCATGCTATACATAATATTCCCCTGCAGTTCAATGTGAACGCTTAAATTTAACGATTTGACTGCTACTTAAAGACAAAGCTGAGTATTTTAAAATGTCACGTGCGGTTGTTCCGTCTGTAGTTAAATGCAATGTACCTTGCTACAAGTCTGCTGCAGACTCATTCATAAAAACGAAAAAATGAAATAGGCTGCCACTGCCAGAGGGATGTGTGTGCATTGTAATAAAACATTACTCCTTCACACAATCTACATGTACGATGCAATTCTTTGTCTTTGTAAAGGTCAAAGTTTACATTAAAGTGTACATTTACAATAAAAAGCGTAAAATGACTCATTTGAATGCGAGGAATAGCACTTGAATATTAATTTATGAATTTTAAACAACCGAACCGTGTTTGATCCTTCAACAGCCTCCGACACCAACACAACTCAACCTATACAACATTATGTCTAAGACATTTAAAACTAGGTGATTATTCTGCCCTAACACAAATCGTTATGTTTGTATTGCTGAATCCCTTTTATCTTTAAGACCGCACTATGCGATGGCCACCAATTATGCCCCATATATGAATAATTTATTTTAAATTCTTTCACATTTACTCTTTCTAATTTTAGAGCAGAGATAATTTGATATTTGAGTATCCAACACATTTTTCAATGTTTTCCAATTACTCACTAATAATTTCCCCAATTATTTTTTTCATTGACAACCATAATCGTATATAGTGATAATAGCTACCTAATTGTTATTATGGTACATATAGAATTGAATATACTGTATAAAAGTAATATTCAAAGTTTCAAGGAAATTATCATTGAACAACTATAATCTTTTTAGTGCCACGGATTTTATGCAATTAGCTATGCGTCACGGTTTATTTAACTTGGCATCATAGGTTGATTAATACAACATACCTGTCTGTCAAACCGTTTCCTCAATCAAAATAAAAATTGTACAATAAAATATGTAGATGGACAGAAAGTGTTTTAGCGATTAAAACGATGAATTAAAGTTAGCTGACATTTTTAAGTACATACACAGTACAATTAAAGCACTTGAACGTGTGTTCGTTTCCTTTGTCACTGATTCACTCTCATTTCACACATTATCATCATTAGTTTTGCTATCACCACTTTGCCCGTGTATTCATTCATGTAGCCAACCAGGAATTACATGAATTAATATTACATAGTTCCATGAGTTTTCATACAACATATCTGTTTCAATCTCTTTCTATAGTAATTCCATGTAATGGTTAATTTATATGTATGTAGTATTACATTCTCTATTAAACATTAAAACCTACTATGATAATATTTTAGTTAGTATTTCTATATACAAAGTCCATGGTCGTACATGAGAAATAATAGTACGTAATACATGGATGTAATAATACAGCTATAAAAAATTGCATACACCTCTAGAGCCTATTTACTTCTACTTACATGCTATCTCTTATCTGGTCTACTTTGAAATTATCTTATTGGCTTATCCTTTCCTGCACAGAAACCACTATCCATGCTATATGCGAACGATACATTATGAAATGAAACACAATAGAATTCATTATGCTACAAAGCACATTGTTACTTATTGTTCGTTGAAATGCAGCATCTTTCCAGTATCGTTTTGTCCCTTCCTATATTATAACCTCTTGAAAGCACTAATAATTTTTGATGCGTAACTGCATAACCAAAGATATTTTGTTTCTAATATTGCAGGGTCTTGGACTATCAAATACATACATACAAACAGTAACACATGTCTGTAGTACAATATTTACAATAATATCGTGTGTTTGTATTTTGTAGAGGCTATACTTACTAGTATATGTCTAACAAGTTGTAGTGCATGTTTATCACACCAAACGTTAAAAGAAAGAAGGATACATTTTATTTCTTATCTGTGTCTATCCTCTCTCCCACTCTCTGTGTCTCATTTCTAGTTCGAGTACACTTAGTATTAAATCACGCTTTTGAAGTTGCACGAATGAAATCAATTCATATTTGTACGTTTGCACTCGATCAATGTATTTATATTTCCACCGTATGTATACAAGGCATTTAAAATTTTTAAATCGCCTCATGCAAATTTGCATACATTTTATAAACTGCTCTAACAATTGTATTTATGATTTAAATAATATTATTTTATTAACTCCTGAAGTTTGTGCTTGTAATTTCTTGCAAAACTTGCAATTTTGTACTTGTACTTGTTTGTTATTTTTAATTTCTACACGTTTGCTTTATATGACGGTATATGAAATTGAATTCGAAATTTAACTTACTTGGGAGATTGTAGATTTTCCTCTTCAAATTTTACAATTTCGGTTTCGTACAAAAGTAAGTACTTAATATTTTTCAATATTGTACTCACGAAGTATACATATATCACGAAGTTAAAAACTTATATAACGAAAACACTGCTAAACGTTTCCATGAGCAACTACCAACATAAATGTATACATTAAAACTGCTTCAAACATTACACACATGATGAAAGCATAAAAATGGTAGCATATGCCCTCTTATTAAACTTTGTCGCTGTCCTCCACAAAACTCTATACAAATAGTTTAGGCAGTAGTGAAGTAAAAAGGAGCAATTTTGACATTCTATGATTTACTGAGCATCAAAGCAATATAGTGTTGCCGGTGTGTAGTATTTACTACAGTGATATGTGTCAGCACAACATGAATAATTTAAAAATGGATGAACACACACAGGAAGACTAATAATTCACCAAAGGTGCACTTATACTGGCAAGTAGACACACATTGGAAACTAAAAACGCTTTTAAGTTTATAAATTGTGAGCAAATGGCAGATTGTTGACCAGAAACGAAGAAAGACACAATCTGAGTCAGAAAATGTGAACTGTAGAGATAACAATATGGAACACAGAATTGCTAGTATGTAGTACCACCGTTAACATAAAAAATCTGAAGAGGTCCTTGAATTGAAGGAAGCTCTAAATTCAGCAGTAGTAATAATACTCATCTCCATGAGCAAATAAAAACGATCAGTCCTTTGCTGATGACATGCTAGTTTATACTAAAACACTCTTCACTTAAATTCATTACTTTATATTACGTTCCACTAAAATTTCATTTGCTATGTACACTTGCAGTTCAAAAAAAACCGACAACGCAACCCATTGTATTACACTTTACAATATTTCCAGTGCAAGTCCACAAATATGAGTTGCCCATGCAGAAGCACTGAATGTTTAGTAGTTGAGTTGTCGGCTTGTCCTTCCAATTCGAAACACAAAAAGATTTCACATCCATACTAATAATATTTCATACTATACATGTTGTACTACACCAAATACAACCAAAATAACAAGTGAAGATCCACCAAAAATCTTCAACACTTTCAAAGAGGAATGAGTGCGGCCTCAATGTGTTTCCCCGGTGTATTTGTATATAGACAGGTCAATAAAATGAAGAATCTCATTTATGTTTACAAAGCTGTAACTCGTAGCAGGAGAGGAGCATAATAAAATTGTGGAACATACACTTCTCTCATGGAGTTGACAGTTGAGATTGGGACATAATTGAAAGGAAGTTTTCCAAGGTGGTGATGGTGGTAGGCATAATGGACGCTATATCTCAATAGCTCTCTGTCGAATACTCTGAACTGCTACAGATACATTCATATTAGACACAGCCTGGCAAAGTAGTAGTAGGGCAATAGTTTTCTTTAAAAATAGAGCAGCAATTAAGTAAGACTAGTTTATATTAGTCCTTGTGCTCTTGGGTCGTGTTACATAGTGTCTGTGTACAATATGAGTATTATTTGGCTGTACATTGAAGTATAAGTGTCCATGCTTATGCCTCTGCCCGTCTTCTTGGAAAATAAACACAATAAAATAAAATAATCCAAGGAGCAGCAGCCAAGGGCTCCTCCAGCACTTCTCTCTCAACGCAACTGCCCTCGGCCACTAACAATTGAAGACTCACTCACTCTTTGCTATGTAAAATGTAATGGAGCACACAGCCATCCATAGCTCTTTCTTGTGTTGTGATGTGTTGTGGAGAGAACTTAAGTTAAACCAAGTTAACCTTAAACTGGCCAAAGGGCTCAGGAAGAAGCATTTGGAGGAGAAAAGACATAATGGCCCACTATGAACTCAATGCACTAACTAGAGGCACACTTGGCTCTTCTAATAAACTTTATAGTCTATACATAATGTACTCTTCCTACTCCAGCAGCTAGTTGTACATTGAACACACTACATAGCCTTTGCCCTTATTTCTCTTGTAGACTTGCAGAGTAGACACTTAAGATAATATGAACAACTATTATATACTTAGGACATTCTATTATAGACACAAATAAGGCTGGCATGTGAGGTGAACCCTGCTAGACGTATTTTCAGAGAGACAGACAGAAAAACAGAAAGAAACAGAAACAGAGAGAAAAGTTTGAAGAGTGAAGTTGACTGCACCTCTCCAACTAACTGACTCAAACTGAACTACCAAAATATTAACCAACACCGGAACGCGTTCTTCCAGCATAGCAGTGTACATACATACATACACACACACGCTTGACGCTTCAGTCTCTGTTCTTGTTGCAGCGTATTATATAGCAGTCGGTCGGTGTATGTACAATACAATGCATGCCATGCAACTAAGAGTTGGATAAATGTAATGTATGTAGCCTAGTCGAAGAGTTTGGATGCATGTGTGTATAATTTTATGTTATATCCTGTGTATACACAACAATAGTAGTCTTAGGGCTTTGCCCATACTTCTCCTAGTATTACATACAATACAAACCAGCCTGGCAGGGTGAGAGTTTTCTGCCTGTTTCTGACCCACCAAATATTATTATGGGTTTCTCTGTATCCCACCATATATATATACATACTTAACACTGAATCAAGGCAGCCCTTTTGCTCAACTGACGCAAAATTATCTGTACAAAATTATATTATATATATTATTACATGTTATTATTTTATTACTAAGAAAGCAAATGAGGGTCGTGCTGATTCCATATAAAACATTACCTTGTGGCTCCAACTTCATGTATATTATTATACTAAATCATTTTTAAGAAATCTTGCAATGTAACTGTAACCTTTACATCTTTTATCAAGATCCAGCAGTCTTTTGTATAGCAGTGTTGAAATAAGTAGTAAGTAATTAAGCTTTTATGGTGATGATTTTGCATGGATTGGATTTTGCAGTTGTGTGCCTATAAGTACTAAGACTGTTTTTGTTTTTCCAGACCACATTTTTAAGTCTTATACCAAGCACAATAAGCGACATTTATTTTTCGCTGAGAAAAGGCTGCAACGGGATAAAACCCTGATCGATGGGCTTTGGTTGATATTATTATAGCTAGTAGTATACTTAGAAGTGTTTCTATCAAAGAAGAGAGTCCAGGAGGATTGAGCATGAAACGGGATGGCATTGGAAATGGAAGGCATGTAATTTATAAATGTATTGTGTAATATAATAATATTCTACATATAACCGTACTAACCCAGTGGACGTCGTAAAGCTTACATGCATGCGTATAATATAAAAATGGATGGCATTCTCCCTACTCCCTTTATTCCATGCAATATGTAGCAGTAGTGCAGTAGTAGAAGTTGTAGTGGAACTATCATGTATTCAGTGACGAGCAGTACAAATACATTATCCCAGACAGTTTAGTAGTAGTGTTGCACAAGTTGAATCCACTGTGTATATATATTGTATATATATTAATACAATTATTACAGAAGAACAGCCTAATAGTGAAACTAAGTCTAAGCTACGTCTACATAATATGGAACTGGCTACCTTGTTATATAATAATACATATTATACAGACAAGACAGACAAGACCACGTACGTATGTATGTTTGTATGTGTGTATACTAATGGCAAACAAAAAAATGTAACCAACAACCCGACCAAACCTCACCCGTCCTCACGAACGAGAATCATCGAATGTTTAAAGCTAGGAACTTTGAGCAGACGAGTTCTTCTGCCTTTAGTTTTGAACGACGACCAAGAGTGCAGCAACTCTACAGTCGACTATTTGTAGAACCACCATACCACCACCACCACCCTGGTCTGGCATGGCATGGCCCTACACACTGCACTTCAATCCACTCAGTCCACCGTCCAACTCCGTACTTGTGCACTCGCTCAGCTTAAAATTAAACTTAGTTCTGTGTTCCAGTCCTCTGCTTCCCTTCAAATCCTCCTTACATCCTTTATTTCATCATAATAATAACTAAGGGATCATATATCATATTAGCCATGTTTGTACAACCGTTTCGGAGTATCTCAGTCCTTCTTATCGCTATCTTACTCTAATGCCTTACAAATTTATCTAAAACGGAGAAATAAACGTTTCAGATCAATGAGGGACACTTCTTCAAATGAAGCATTTCACCCCGCCATAGTTCAAATCATATCCTTCCCATTTTCTATCTTGCTCGCAGTTCTTCCCCGAAATTTTTACTGGGATTTTTAATATTAAATTCCAGAGTGTTGTCGAGGCCAAGAATGGATTTTAACGCATTTTAATTTGGAGTGTACTAATTATGAATACAGTTGGTTTAGGATGGTGTCCTCCGAATGGGTCTAAACCCCACCCTTCCCCGTTGGAAAAACGGGCTAAAGGTCTAGTTTTTGTAGGCACATTAAGAATGACGACGATAAAGATAATAAAATGAAAGTAGGAGTTGCACAGAGACGAATCAACTATGGCCCCTTCCAAATGGTTTCCCATTCCTCCTTCTCTCACTCACACTCACTCACCATACAAAACCAACTCTACACTTTTCCTTCAACAGCTCTCTACATACACGAAGCACTGCACACATTCAACAACAACAATAATACACTCACTTTAACTCCACTGCTTACAGTAGGTCCCAGAATCATCACAAAACTATTTCAATTTACCCTTGACCCTTCTTTTCATCGCCGTTTAAAAAACATTTGCTTAAAAAATTAACAGAAATACAGCAAGTCTCTGTCATTCGCTAAAATAAAATCCTGTCTACGTATAATTCATACAATAGCTTTTTGTTATCTTTTGATTATGCATGTAATCGTAGTTTGTGTTGATAACAAAATATACTTTGGTACTGTAAAGCATTTAGCAATAAGTGCACGTATCACTATGTAATACACTATGGAAATCTACATAAATATGTCTATATGTAATTATACAGTAGCATAAAGGTTTTTACAAAGTTTGTCCACTTCATAACATTATGTCGAACTTGAACGGAATGCTTCAATAAATAATCCATTCAATATCATTATTCTTCTATGACGATATTGTCAAAGCTTACACAATTCACTTTCAAAAGTGCATACAAATACACAATGTAAATTTAATATTTTATTAGATTTTGCTTCAATGCATGTATGTCCATTGAATTCATTGTCAATTCCAAACTACTATTCCGTTATCCATTCCACGGAATAGTATTTCTTTTACAATTCCTTTATTAGCATGCAATCTCAAATGTAAAATTTGGAGTAGGTATAGTAAGTAAGAAAATTTGATAATTTTATCGAAAGTGGACTAAAATCAATTTTGGTATTAAAGCACATTTGTCATCGTAAACTACAATGGGATCTTCAAGAAAGTACTAATAACATTTGTCTTGTCTCACGTAGTTTTAACCTCCCCATGCATGCATGGCCCTCACAATACCGAATGCGAAAAACACAGTTTATAATAGTAATTACTATAAATGCACATAAATACACTTCTGACATGTATATAGTATCTTTATATATCTGTCTTAACATACTATTATACTAATAGTAGGCATAGCTACTGCATCCACATGTATGGCACACAGAGCGATAATACATATGCATCTTGCAGCCCAGAGAAATAGGAAGATGTTTGGTGTATGTGTGTGTGTTGTGTGTAGTTGAAAGGAGACCACTAAGAATGGATATCAGATTCTCCGTCTGACAGTCTGACAGACATAGAGAAGGAAGGAAACGGAGAGCATAATATTAGCGTAGCTCCAGCAAAGGAACAACAGCAGCCAGGCCAGAAATTGTAAAGAGTCAAGCAGAGCAAAAGCTTTCCTTTGCTGGGGAGAGACCTCGGCAAAGAGAAGAACGTAGTCAATGCTCCAACAAAATATTACAGGGATGCGGAGGATGGTGTGCTGTGGAGAGTACACGGGAGAGATGAACGCGAGACACACAACAGCCACACCATCATCCGCACACATCGCTCTTTCCCTCTGTAGTAGTATTATCTTTCTGTCTCAACTCCACACACACACATACACACATCACTACACACAACTATAAACTTGCCTTCGACCACGATCTCAAATTCACTCAAATATAAAATGATGATAAGCAAAGGCACTGTGCACTCACAGGCTACTACTATTCTAGTGCTACTACACATGTACATGGGAACACAATATGTATGATACAAATACAACTTGGCCGGGATCGACATCATAGCACGGGGTCTTTTCAGTTCTCATGGGCACTCTGCACCACCAATGCACTCAATTACTGCACTGCTGATGTCTCATAATATTATTCATGACAATTACATCCTCAAGAACTACGGAATAAAATGCAGCTACATATTTACTAGTTTATGGATACTCAATGCACAGCGTGTGTGCAAGTGAAGGGAATCTAATTCCAAACTCTGCACTTGAACTCAAATTAAAGTAACTATAATTAAGTACAATATCATTTTATTGCATTAATTAACAATAGTTTTCTATAAAACTAAGGGGTCTCTTTCAATTGTCTAGTTTGCATAAAACTTCAATCATAGCAAGGAAAGTAATTTGCAAAGTTATGTATAATTTCATTTTGTTTAAAGTTAGTAAGTACAAAAATGTTTACAGATTTTCTAATGGGGAGAAACTGAATTTCCTCATTTTGAGCGTGGGAGCATAATTTTTGAGCTGTAGAATGTAAGTGTTAGCGTTACAGATTGACATCATCGTAAGGGGTTGACGGACAAAGAGGAAAAGTACAGAAAGGAACGGAGGTGTAGATGGTGGTAAACCGTGTAATGAGAAACCCAGTTTAATTCTAATGAAATGATCATTTGCGATTTGGAAAGACTGGAAGCAGAATATTATACAAGGTTAATAGGATTTTCAATAATAGGTACACTAATACCTAAAAGGTATTGCATAAGAAATTGAAAAAGTAGCCTGGAGCAAGGTAGCTTCCGGTCTACGGATATTTCATTTCTTATGTGCAATTTGCAGGGAGATAAAGAAAGGTGGAGGAAGGGGAAGGGACACGAACATAAGAAACTCGTAGCAGAGCACAGTAATATAATAAGGCACCATTTTTGAACAGGTATCGTATAGGTAGGGTATAAGGACTCCAAAAAGGACTAGGAGAAGGAGCACTAACAGCGGGACACAAGACAAAACACGGAATTCTCATCTGACCCACAACAATTTCCTTTCTGCCTTGTAAAAGAGTCTTTGTTGCTTTGTTTGGCAGCAGCTTTGTGAGCCAAGGCTCTTTCTTCCTATTAGCAACACTAATGCATCCAAAACGTCTCTTCTGCATTAACGACACATGAGACTCCTTGTCTTTAATAGAGTCTTCTTCTTTTCCCTCACCAATCATCATTATCATTCCTCCCATTCAAACTCCTCACTATTATTTAGCACAAATCATTTTTTGAAGGGTCATATTGACCTTTTGTTTCATTTCAAGTGCTACCTATATATATTAGTAAAGTCACTTAAACAATTACATGTCGACGAAACAAAACTCTCACGTAGTACGTTGGTACTAATAATAAATTATATAGAGGTATGTATGCAATGTACATATACACTGTACTGTTTATAAGTAGCCCACCAAAAGCGAAAATGAGTGAATGTTAAGTGAAGAAGATATGGTTTATAATATGTCACAATAATCTTTACTCGTTTCACAACAAGCACTTTAACATTTCTGTCTGTGTCATGTCTTGCATATACTTAACTTTGTATTCGTCATGAATCTCATGAATGAATGATACACAGAAATTCTTACTCTCCCTCTCTCGTTGCAAGAACCACTCTGTAAAACCAAACTGCCAGGCTGGCAGCAGCTGCAGAACAAGTTCAACAACATACATACAATGTAAGTTCTGCTACTCTGCTAACTATACTTGTTAGAACTATTATTATATCAATCTTCCTTTACTAGTGCCAACTTCCTTTCTTATGAATTTTCGTCAGCCAAGTCATTTAAGGGGAGTTCTCATTTTTTTGCATTCACCAAAAAATTAAGTGGGTTAGGAATGATTTAGAAAAAGGCTGTTTTTAATTCAATTGATTTTGTAATATTTCATACAAAATATTAAAATTTGTGTAAACTGAAATATTATGTAATATTGTGGGACACTAACAGCGAGTCTACTGAGAATCTGCAGAATGCCCTCATTATGTAAATTGTGGGTATTTTACATATAATGCAAATAATTAACGAAATGATTAATGTTATTACTACATTCAATGAATTGAACACAAAACATCAGAAGCATTCCAACACAATGGTAATATGCTGCAGTATTATTAACCTACTGGTGTATTTCTAACATAATATTGTATTAAGAATGCATTTCCACTACATTATTAACATACGATATACCTATACACCTGGACAGACCACTTAACAATTCTAACTGAATTTCCTTCTGTGCTAATGAGATTGACTAAGGCCACACTGTACTAATGGCGCAAAATATTACACTAATTACACACATCCACATACATAACATGCAAATGTTTACAATAGTCCTAGCCAGTAGTATTCAACGCTCTCTTAATGTTAGTTATGCTTTTCATTGAGAAAGTGTAAAGTGAATTGTAGGTACTTGCTGTATGGTGTGCCTTTAGTTGTAATAGTAGTGCAAGCCTTTGTAGTAAAATAGTACTTAGGCATCGAGTTAGTGTTATGTTAACTGGATTGAATAGTAACATTAATGCATATTTTGTATTATTGTAGTGACGCCGCATTATTATGATGATTTTTTCGCAGTCGGTGAAGTTGAAAAGGTTTCTATTTGGCAATGATCTTCAATTGAGATTGAATGAAGTGCATCTTTAAACTCGAGTGAAAAGAGCGTTATAATACACATTGAGTACATAGCTACTACAACTATATACTAATGCCATTACAGCGATAAACTGGTTCGCTCGTACATATCCATATACATACACAGATAATAGTACATTGCTTTGTCTCAGTCTCACTGTCATAGGTATACACATAATATTATTATTGCTTTCATCGCTATAATCATAACAAGCATCAAAGCCGTCACATCAAATACATGAGACGCAGGAGACGATGTGAAAGAAACATGTTTTTCTTTGTCTCGTCCGAAAGGGCAGATAACTCTTCTTCAAAACTATTCATATTAAATACTGCAACAATATAATACTTGGAATAGCTACTACTACATTTACTATGTACTACTTCCACTATTTTAATATTACTGTTGTCAATTGAGCTATGGTAATAATTATAATATGACACGTTATTTTTTGGCCTGCTTCGATACTGAATGAAATACTAGTACAGTTTCCCATGCATTTGTACGAGTATTTATATTACAGTATTTAACAAAAAAGATGAGGGAATATACTTGTAAATATATTTGTATATAAATACAACACTGGTTGTAAATTTAAGGTATTTTGATTGGGCCGAATAATTTTATAATGATAGTGATGTAATGTGTAGTGCATTGTGTAACTGATGAAAGATAAAATAGCATGAAGACTTGTAAAAATGTGTGTTACTGGTGGCACTTGTGAGGAGGGAATTGGAAACGAGTAGTAGGCACTCAGCAATCACCATCTTTAAACAAGTAATACCAGCAGACCCTCTCATTTGCTTTCTATAGAGCTATTTGGTTTACAGTCTCCTTCTTCTGGATTCCTTCATAATGGCAACAACATTTATTGTACTAATTGACATCATTTGTCTCCTCTTATCTTCACTGAATATGCAAATGAAGAAAAAATTCCGGGTGAAGTATGAACAAGTAATTCGATAGCACGTTACATTACGAAGTACCTATCTACTGGCACTGTTTATCCCACACCTTGTCATGTAGTATTTGGGACAGCGGAGTATAAATGAACGACTTTACTATGTAAATACTATGTACAAATTGCAAAAGAGTATTTTAAACCGCATACCTATTTCTTTATAATGATACAGTCTATTGTTGGAGGGTGTCCATTAAAATAAGTGGAACAATAAATTGTCGACTTTACAGATACATGTTACAAATTCTGAAAAAGCGCAAAGATTATTCCAGAATTTATTTACTTTCTCGGTGACTTTCCAACGCTGAGCTGTGTTTGTAATTAAAATTGATGTAAGTATTTTCAGTCAATCTTATTTGTATGAACGATTCAAATAACTCTTCCTACTCTCACTTCATACAGTCATAATGGAAAATAAAAAGTGTTAGTATCTCAACTCAGCTTCTTGATTGGGTTTCTATACGCTTGAGTTATAACAAGATGAATGCCATAATAAAATGTTGTAGCGTAAGACCTTGAGTATTGCGCAATTACATAATAAGCAGCTTTTAATTAGGTGTTCCACAGAAAACATCTCTTATCAAACCCATCAGGTGAAAAACCATGTTATTAATTATGTGCAGATTGTTTTATGGCACTTACATCCAGATATATATTGTATTAAGTATCTATCTATATAGTAAGCCATGCATCGTAAATTCTAATATACAAAATACAGGTTAACGTTCCTGGAAGAAAAAAGGAGATAAAAATATGATGATGATTATGACTTTACTACAACTTTATTATTCTCCTGCTTGGAACATAGCACAAAGTCAAAAATCCTGTGACAGTAGTCTAGTCAAAGGATTTTTGGGTAAAGTGGGCAAAGTCCTTCTTGTACGTTTAAAGCCATATCTTCATAATTATCGCTCTAACTACGATGTAGCTGCATACAGCAGATTATAATATTATCTTAAATCCACGTTATCTAGCAAAGCTGCATTAACATGAGTGAGCATACTTGTGAGAGATTTTTATTTTCTGTTGACCTGTGACAAAACACAAGTGGGTAATTAAACTGGATTATTTTTATTGCTATTTACTCATAGTGATTTAGTTAATGTGCAGGGTCAACAGGGCAACATTTAAATGGAGGCTATGATACCTATATACACTGTTAGAATTCCAATTGCACAATAACACATCGTTTCCTTTAATATCCGTAGGACTATTAGTCCTTCTTTAAATAAGTTCCGATCATTCAATTAGTCGCAAACTGTGACTAAACCCTTAAAATTATTTATTAGTGTGTTATTTATTGTTATCTGGCTACAGTTAGACTACCGAAGCCTTTTAAATCTAACTTATGTAAAGGCCTGTTTCACAATCGCCACATAATCTTTACATCTAAATGGTTCGAAATACAAAATCGAAAATGCTATTTTTCAGTTAGCGTCAATTGTTTTCGCTTAACAAAGTTATTTTGTTTTTCTAGATCTGAAGTAGCACGTAAATGTGCTCACTTTGCTTTCATTAAGCCGTAAAATAAATACTAATGTGTTTAGATAATATAAAAGCCAAATGTAGTTACTATTAGTCATATAGTGCAAGTATAAATGTTGGTAGATATGAGAAAGAAAAGCCAAGAGACTTTAATAGTTATTGCCTTGTGTCTCGTTAAATCCATCTGGGCTGACCCTGAGAAAAGCTCACTCACTCAGCTCGTATTACAATTAGTTCGTCTATCCGTTACAGGCCACATACACAATCCGGCATTGTGTAGAATGAACAAACATTTTTTTTAAATTTTGGCACGAAATATATACTTCCCCATTCGCAAGGGGTAAAAATTATACGATAAAGCGACAGAGCATAATATTCTGGAATCCTATTAATATAATTATACATCATAAATTACTTATCGAAAGAATCGTATCGTAAAATTGATCGAGTCAGAATCATTTATATTGAGTTTGGAACTGTAAATAATCTTACGCATAATGCAATGAAAATTTTAAATTAGCAATTTGAAATAATCTATCGTTCAAACTATATCTTATGTCATTCAGACAATTAGTTTTGAGAATATACCACGTCACAATTTAAAAAAATTATGGCAGTCTAGGTATTGTATTCATTGCTTGATTGTATGACTGGCCTGCAACATAACAACCTGCATTATACTTGTACACATAATACAACTACTTATATACTTACTGCAACTAGCAAATGGTATTACACTGCACAGATGCTTTGCAGTAGCACATATAATAAAATATCCATTTCGTGGATGGCATTGGCACTCTGGCAGTGATCCTGATGGCAGTGGTATGGTAACCCTTACACCCCAAACATAATCACCCGTAGGAGTCATTTATTTTCACAGACAAACAGCTATGAGTTTGTATCAACCCAACCAACACGAAAATATCAGAAAAGCTGTGTGTCTGTGTGTAGCAACTTAACTGCTCTGAACAATTGGTGCGTCAATGGTTATCAAGGTGAAAAGCATCAAAGTCTAATGTACCCTTTACCCTTTCATTGTGTATTTTTTTCTACAATGTTATTTTTGTTCCAGCATTTAATGAGATTTACCAACACAAAAGAACTTAACTTTGATAAAATATTTTATTTAGAATTTGCTAGTTTGCACAAAAATGTCAACATTGTATGAATGCAACTATTTTTATACAAATACAGCACAACGACCAATTATAAATACTATATATCAAAATACCACATTATAATTGTAATTTTTATAAATATTTCTACATGAGTAAAAGCGTGCATAGGATGAAAGTGAAGGTTTAATGAGAGCATTAATGACGATACATGTAGAACGGTTTTATTAAGACATAGACATGTCATCCTATCCCACCATCTACGCTCAATTATGTGTCTGGGAATGCATTTCACGACTCGTCGCAATTAAAAATGGAATGCACTTCGTCTGTCCTTTAATATTTGCACAGCACAAATCGTTTGCATTACCTACGTGTTTGTTGTATATGATCTGTGAGTATACTGGAACGTCATAGTGAATAAAATACATGGAGCCTTTCCTTGTATATTTTTATTAACACGACATTTTGACATCTGCTGACACTACTTGGGTCAGTCACAAATCATGTGAATTTGTCTGCATTCTCTTAAGGACATGTTGGTCGTAAATTTTATCAACAATCAATGTCGTATAATATGAGGAACAAGCAATTGATAAGGAATGTTAAAATCGTGAATTTTTATTGTTGCTGGGATCCGTTTGTAATTATTAAATTCCTACACATAGCTTGTTAAAATATTAATGTGTCACGTATAATGACGTATACGTGTAAGTAATAAGATATGTCTCATTCGCCTACGTTCATAGACTACCGTATGTATTTTTAGTACACACAGTATATGAGTGTAGGCGTGTAAAGTAAAAACGCGTGTGAATTTTGTAAGATGTCATAGTAAGGTCATGTCATAACTAAATTATATCATGCCTGCATACACAATTTACTTTTAATGACTTTCATAAGAATTGCTGTTCCAAAGGCACTGACTCAATCATCTATGAATATTCGTGTAGTATTAAATATCATTTTCTATCCACGGTGATAAATTTAAATGCATTATTAAAAAACTAAAATTCTGTTTCGGCTTTCTTTGAGCTGTGAAGGAAATTAATATTTCCCTGTGTACATGAAAAATGTATCACTATAAACGATTTAATTTCTAATTTTCTTGACTCGCTCGTCATTTCAGAGCAAATGCAACAGTAGCGATGATTCTTTGAAAACTTAGTTATACTTCGAATTGGGGAAAGCGAATGTTCATGTAGTAATTTGAAAATAACGAGAAAATAATCGAGTTTTGGTTCCGATTTCCAAATAATCGTTTCCTTGACTGATTTCAAAGTTGTGCAATTCAAAATTGTATTCTCTCTTTCATTTCGTTTATGCATTGAATACGATTAACGACGACTACTGTATGATGCAATTCAATATCAATATTTCTCTATTAAGGTCCCTCTGATTAATTTCAGCTGTACTAAAGCAATAAACTGTGCTAGCAGGATTGTAATTTTTTCATGTAATTACAAAGCTTTCATAGACTCGCTTGGTTTATTGTTGGTATAATACCTAATGTCTACATATTAAACGTAAATAATAAAGCATGTGATAAAGGAAAGCTGAATGGTTGCGAGTACTGCCAATCAGCTCCAATAAAAATAAATCTGACGCTAGTTTTATCCCAACAAAAGTGGGAAAAAATTCGTGTATAACTTTCTTTCAGTGTTTTAGGGAAGCTGCACAACTGCTGAGAAGAAGACATGGGCCGACTTGCTTATAAGATATGTATGGTTAAGAAAGAGAATAGAATGTCTATAGAGAATGTCTAAAGATATACAAGTGGGAAACCAAGCAAAAGCGAAGAGCATCGATGAAGTAGTGAGTGAGACACGATTTTGAACTTTCTCTTTTGGATTTCCCCTTGTCTTTCGCTTTTTCTCTCAACATCAGCTCTTTGTTCACAAATACTTTTTCACGATTCCTACACTTGAAGAAAACAAAAAGAGAAAAGACCTTTTCTCAAAAGACTCGAGTGAGCTTCTTGAAAAAGTCATTTAAAAAGACTTTCAAAGAGACTGTACAGACCTTACATGTCAAGTGTGAGAACAGCAACAACGACTACAACAAATTCTATCAAATTTTTATCACGTTGAACGAAACAGTCGCTTCGAGGATTTGTAAAGAAAGGCAACAGTGATTTCGTAAATTTTGTAGCGGCATTGCTTTTTCAGCCGACATACGAGTCTGGGATTGCTGATTTTGTCGTTGGGAACATTACATATATATAAGTATCCAGGCATTGTCATATAGTATTGTATTGTAACTCGTGCCCCGCGGTTTCAACTCGGTCGAAACCTATAAATACTAATGTGTTATCACGTAATATGTGCCGGATTTCCATTATGTTACATTTTTCAAAACGCAATTTTACAATTGCTTTAGCAATATAATAAATGTGTGTCTACCTACACATTTTTATTGTTTTTCAGCCGTAGAAAATACAAAAAGTTTTGAGATGATCCTGTTTATTTAAGAAAAACATTTTTAGCACTTTTTTTACTTATTCATTGAGAAATATTATTGTGTTGCTTGTTCAACTGAATAAGAGACGCACGTTTAAACAAAGTGTTAACACGCCCAGAGACGAAATTAGTCATTAAGTACTCGTTTAGTGTCGTTTATTGATGTGCAATGTTATGTGTTGTGTATCTCTGGATCTGCTAACTCGGGAACAAAGTACTTAGTACAGCACCACAAGTTTATTAAGAATGAGAAAAATGGTAGAAAAAGTTTGAGTGACTCATGTTAAGGTTAAGGTACGCGTTGTATGTTCCATGATGCTTCAGCAAGTCGAGGAAAGGTTCTTGATGGATAACATCCGCAAACGCACGTGCACCACATCAGATACTCATCTAAATTTAACAGTGGACATATTTACGCATTTCCGGTTCGTGTCTCTTTCCCAACTCCTTTCATTAGCAATGAGGAAAGTCATTACAGAAAACACATAATTATTATTAGTACAAAATTACAACCTTTGTAGTAAAAACATTTCCTAATCATTATCTGTATATCTCCAGATTTATTTATCAACACAACATAGGTCAAGTCTGCGTATCATTTACTTAGCGCCTTCGCCTTATTCATTCTGATTCTTTTGCAGGTTCATTCCACACTTCCTCATTTACACACATCGTTCCGCAAATTAGTTCTATGTAACATACATAATAATTATAATATACGCATAAAAGTCTAAAACAACCATACGGTAAAAGCTCACTATACATATATACCCATATACAACCTAATACAAGTCCCGGTATTATTAAATACTTACCACAATAATGTCAATAACACAATGTATAAGACCTCCTGCAACAGCAGTCAATCGAAATACCATTTAAACGTATGAACTAAAAATGCAGTACTCAGTACGAGCATCAAATTGTCAAATGAAGTGGATGCTTTCCTAAATGATGAAATATAATGAACATGACAACAAATATTTACCTAATTGCATTTTTTACTGCATTTTAATATCTCTGAATCAGTTGAACAGGAAAGTAAACTATTGGTTGATCTACTAAAGATATTAACTTTAGGTTTATTAGTTAATTATGTAAATCAGCTAACTACAATTACAACATTGTTTCTCATCGGAGAGTTTATTTCTCATCAGACTAAGTAGGATCATTGAACGAGGGTGTTTTTTTGCAGTTAGTAAGTATAGTAGAATAGTAATAGTAAAAATATTATTGTTTCCCTGCAGTACTATTACCCATAAGATATGACTAGGTCTGTCTAATAGTTTTTTTCATAGAAATCAGATTAGTTCCAAACGACAACAAGCAGATCTCAGACAAAGATTGTATTATGGACTGAATGCACATAGACTACATAATATATATATAGGAGCTGCATACTGCACACCTACAAAGAAGATATACTTTTTCTGCTATTTTTTACCTGGACACAATCGACAAGAGCATAACATAGCTAGTCAATGAAAAAAGTTGCTGATAAAGCTCATGCTTGCATGTTCTGTATGTTGTATACAAAGTAAGTCGAATGTTGTGTTAAGGTAGTGGTGGTGTGGTGTGTAGTGTTAGTACTGGAGTTGTAAAACGGTTTCTTGTTCAAAATGTTCTTGTAGCTCGCACTTGTACTTTGAATAATACTCTCTTGCCATGTTGGCCACCTATTTAAGGTTGTCTACAGTGTAGATCTGCATTCTCCCACAAATTCAGGTAGCTGATCAAACGAGATAAGGTTCTTTCCACTTGCGCAACCCAACTCACCACAATTCTTTATATATAAACTATAGTCTAAATTGTAAATATATGTGTGTGTGGCTGAATTTGAATTTTCATATAATGTATTCAGTTAGCACACACACTAATACTGGAAAATATCTAATTATAATAATGTTATGTGTTTGAAATCCCGACAAATGTACGCAATCAAGTCAAGATTGAAATCAGGAGAATTTTCTTCTCAAGAATAAATAAGTGGTTTACCACTCCAGAGTCAATCAGAACTGTAACATTATCAAAACAGTTTAAAAGATTAGTAATTAAGTATTTTTACTAGATTTACAAATATTATGTGAGAGTATACCTAATAATGATTCCAATTCATGTAAATTTAGTTGTATTGAAGATGTCGTGAGTGACTATTGAAAGTTCTGATTAACAAATAAGTGTCTAAATACTAAATGTCAAACCTGGCAATTATTTTGATCCAATTTTATCAACGAACTCTGTTACTAACATTAAGTATAAACATAATCTTGTCATTTTAATTGTGAATCCAATATATGTAAACTGTCAACTGTCATATCAAATTGTAATAACATTGTGAATGAAACTTTTTGATTAATAAATTATTATTATTATTGATATTTCACGGCATTGCATTGAAATGAAACACAAAAAATTTAGATACACACAAAACAATGGTACAGATAGAAGTGGATACAAATACGAGAGTGATTCTGACTTCTCGACTGGAAAAATCTATGGTTCAAAGGCATAAATTAAGCTAAGCTGCATGTAATTAACTCGTGGGAACAATTACTTTTCACTTGAGCAATGTAAATAATTATACCGAAAATAATAGTTGTACAAGTAAAAGGAAATATTTTTAGCATGTAATGGTAAATACAGTTCGCACATTAAAAATGAGAATAAATTGTTAAAACAGACTTTATTAATAGTAGTCACTCTGGAAAAATGTGTAGTAGTGGGTAGTGCACCAGAACATGTGCACGTCTACCTACACTCAGTGCATTAAAAATTGTACAAATGGAGCTGCATGTTTCATATGCTTCAAGCTTTTCTCATATATATAAAATACAGCAATAAAAGAAAGAGTGTTATATTATTACGTGTGTAGTAATAGTTATAGAACATCAACAAAAATGCGGTACTACAACATATAATAGTTTCCGTTGGATAATAATAAATATGTTAATAATTTACAGGCAAAGGGATGCTCATGTTGTATACATGTAAGAAATAAGTAAAGTTAAATGTTAAAGGCGAGTTTTACTCTCTCTCTCTCTGTATGTGTAAGTGTGTGTTTCTAAGCAAGAAGACTGGTTATCAGTATCAAACAAAGAATCACAACTAAAAATCAAGTTCTCACTTGCCATCAGTTGAGTGTAGTTACTTCTTTCACAAGTTTTACGAGGTTGCACTGCCTACCCTTAAAAATATTCGTGTGGACTACAGAGCCATTGTGACTGATGAAAGTGGTAGTGTATTAGGTTAGGTATTCTATATGGGGTCTGTTCGCTGGTCCTGTCGTCCGTAGCTTTATAAGCGCTTAGGTAAATATGGTGAAACAAATTAAATACAAAAAGAGCCATGTTTTAGCTGTACGATTCGATTGGAAAGAAACAGAAACACTCCCTCCATTTATAATAAATGAATGAGCCACGTTGCATTGTTATTATAATCATGATAATATTTTATTGTCTGCTGTTCTGTTTGCCGTTTGCGTGGATTTGCATCACTCGGGTTTATCTCCGTGTCTTGTGTGTATGTGTGTACTATATAAGCACTAATATTGTATGAACTGCGATAAACAATCTGTGTGTGTGATGATACTATACCTGCTGTAATACACAATATTATGCATGCATTGATCTTATAAAGTTCTTTATAGCAAAGTAGAAAGAAATTCGTTTCATATGATCCAACTTACACTTACAGCATTATTAATTCATGCATATATTGCAATATTGAGACTCACACATTCACTGTATATCTGGAGGGTGACGCTCCTTAAAATCCTTTACACTTGCCCATGTATTCATAAGCAAGTCAGCCAATGTACATAGAACACATGCTGTTTCTCATGCCTTATGTCCTCTGGATCTAACAGTTATAACCTATAGAATGCATAGAATGTGTGCTCACTATATATACATAGTTCGTCTGTACTAATAATATTAAACACATTGTGTGTATGTGTTAGGGGATTTTTCAAGGTATGTGTTGTATCACATCTTTTTTTTTTCATTTCTTCCTTTGGCTTTTCACCTGGTTCAATATATTTGTCAAAATCAACGAGAAACTTGACATCAACGCGATTTCAACACTCTCTGTGCACAACAAACTGAATTAATTCGTGTATACAAATATTATATCGAAAAATAAATCTGAATCTATGTACTCAAAATAGTGTTGCAGTTGTAGATAAATATATTCAAATAAAATACAAAAATCTTGAATGATATCATATGAATGATATTATAAGCTGTATGGAAGTTGTCCCTTAATTCCAATAAGATCAAGTTAGTATATGCAAGGAAATATATGACATTAAAGTATACTGATTCAATTATTTCTTAGTTTAAAAATCTTGAATTCTAGTTATGTCTTTGGCATGTTAATAATTTTGCGTTTAAGCATGGCTTCGGTAACTACAGACGTTCATCACAGTAGGAATATCATAGGTGACAATGCCAATATTATGCTTAATTCGTGTACTTGAGACTAAACAATTACATCAATGCCTGTAATCTAGAAGGAAAAAATATGAGATATAGCACAAACATTAGTACACACTTATTTAAACTCTGCAAGTAAAGAACATCTTGCAGCAGTGATAAAACGTTAATTTTTTAATATGGATTCTAGAGGCAATGTCGCAAGTGTAGTGATCTCAAGCCTGCAAAATAGCAGTGGCTTAAGAAAACACTATAAAAAGTGTGGACTCCCTATAGATGTGTACAGGTGTGTCCAGATGGAAAGGAAAAGCTAGGTTTACGGTACTGCTGTTGCTTGCACAAAATAATAATATTGTTGTTATTCAGCAGGTTATATATACATACATCTCACAGGAGTCTAATAGTAGCATGGAAGAGAGAAAAAATCTCAAGTAAAACGAAGAGCAGTGCAGTTGAAATTGAAAGAGCATTATGAATGAGTAGAACGAATCAGCACTCGAGACTTGAATTCGAATGTGTGTAAAACTAAAAAAGAGTATTGAGACTGTAGTTAAAAAGCATATCCGTCGTTGCACTGTGGTGTTTTGTGTAAGAGGAATAATAAAATTACATTTCCTTCGAGAAAATTTAAAGGTGGACTGTGTGAGCTATATAGTAGGGCTGAGATTCATTACGGTGGTATAGTGGTGGAGGTTGGTTGTTGGCTTCATGCTGTTGATGATTTGTCTTTAAAAAGGTAGTTGGAGTCAAACAGAAGGCGAGAGTGGAAGAAGTGGAGTAGACAAAATTTTTAAAAGAAGGAACGAAAAAGTTTGTTAGGTATAGAGCCAGAGCCAGGCATATAGAGTTGAACTCCTGCGAGAGACTAGGAGTTAATCCAAAATGTTTTTAGCTTGGGGAGCCGTACTAGGGCTAAAGTAGTAAGTAGAAGTAGTAAAGTAGAAATATAGTAAGTAGTATACATAGTAGTTGGATCGTTCGTTGATTCGTTACCAGAATAAGACGAGAGAGTGAATACCAAACAGAAAGTATAATACAGTCTGCATCACATCATACACATTGCTGCATACTGGAATAAACGAATTTGAAGACTGAGTGAGAAGACTTGCCTTTTAGCCTTGCCATGGCATGCTAACTATGAAAAAGACGAACCAAGCATAAAAAGGCTTTATTTGGCGGCCATTATCACTCAGGTCTTTGAATACTAATGTCCTTGGGAAATACTGCAAAAAAGTCAGTCAGTCAAAGTCAAAGATCCCTCTCATACACACACACATTCACAACACAACACATACACACACAATCTCAAATAACTTTTCTTCGTACTCTTTCTCTTAATTATATACGTACATCGTCCTCCTTATATATCAGTCATGTGTATGCATATGCATATGCCCCTGGATAAAACCAATGTGCATAGGTGGAATATAAATATATACCTACATACTGCACATACACACAACTTGATTCTTCCATGCCTTTTTTACCTTCTTCTTCTTCTCCTGAACTGGAATACCTACATACACAGCACGACCGAGAGAGAAGAGTTAAGTGAGACTCAGAGACTGACTGGACCGACAGACTCAAACCACTGCACAACTTCCACACACAAACACCATACACATACAATACACATACCACATACTAGACTACATACATACACATATACATAGACACTTTTAAATCTTCGTTTATATATAGTGCTAATGCTAATAGTAGCCACATAGTGCAATGCGAGTCTATGTATAAATGTAGGTATGTCTGTAGCAGTGTTACTTTGGATTATAGCAAAGCCTGTCCGTCTGTGTGTGTGTTTCGTCTATGTGGATAGTATGTAAACGTCTGTGTAGGTATTAGGTAAGTAATGTACGGTGTGCGTTGAGCGTTCTGCCGTGTTATTACATGAATAGCTCTACAATGAGTATACTCCTTGTGTCTGCAGCACTGCATATCCATTTTCATTATTGCGTTACACTACAATACATTACGTTTACGTTGAGCTGGGCTCCTTCCTTAGAAGACATGGAAAAAATCCTGTACTAGCTGCTATTTAAGTGCCCAACAAACCCAAAGGGATATTCTCCATGAAAGCGTGTGGTGGAGAGTGGACTCAAAGAGTGAGTTCTACACTTTCCACACTACTTGTCCTTCCACAGACATACGTGGTGTGGTGTCTGTGTATGTAGTAACGTACTACATGCAACTTCATCCACTTCACTAAATTGACCTCTGTATCCATTCCAGATATCTGTTCGAGCTCTGTGCATCCACAACACACAAATAACACTGCGCAACGTGTTTTGTAACTGGAAAGTCTGAGTAGGTATAATATAGTTACAGAAGACACATACATTATTACACAACATGTAGTAGGTACCAACACACATAACCCTCACATATACCCTACATCCGACCAGTCCACTATAACAGATAAGCAATTTCTGAATGGTAATATTTTTATACCCTGCCCAGCTAGTTTCAGCTAGAGTTTTACGAACATTATATAAAACTATATTTATCATTATGTTTCTTTCCAGAACAAGTTGTTTGGCCTTCTTAACCTTTTCATGTACATGTATTTACACTGCTCCTGGTTATAGCTAATACATAAGAAATCACATTTTTCCAACTGATGGTAGTCAAATCGTATTCCAGCCAGAGTGCAGCAGCCTTACAAACTTATATAATTTATAAGTCTAAATGCAAATAGTGTTCATAATTTAAGGTGTGTGTATGACAACAACGAACATTGTGCCCAGGAATTAAATGTATGTGTGTAGACACAGAGCAATCTCAAATACCTCTATCAAAATCTCATCAACATATCCAGAAATCTTTATACAAACTCTCAGCTTGCAATTCGACTTTGCCGAATGTTTGCAAAATTCTCACTAGAAAACTTTCAAGCAAACTTCATGCATATGTTCAACTTTTATACCATTCATGTTTCACTCAGGATATAAGAGTTGGGACTTACATTGTGAGCTGTGTATATTGTTAATGCATTGAACTTTATAACTTATATATCGCTCACTAGTCTCATTCAAAATTTTAGTTTTGTAATTACAAATAAAGCAGGTTTTACGCATATGCCATTCCTAATCGTGAGACTTGAGATAAGCGTATGAAGTATACAGACTGGAGAGAGAGCAAGTCAAACGGAGTCAAACTAAGAATTACATTGAGCAATGCAAAGCAAGAAACTAGAAGAAAATTGGGAGCCTTGGGCACAAAAATGACATGAAAGAGCTCAGAAAACGGAACAGAACGTAAGATGCCAGGACAGGCAGACGCCGCAGACTTCGATTGCTATTAACATCATACACTCACTCCACTTCTTGCCCTCATGCACTACTCCACTATTCCTCACTAAATTGGAGCCACAACAACCAAATAAAAATGTTCGAGCACAATGCTTATCACTTATAATTTATAATAGAAAGAAATTTTATAAATCGTATTGCTGATATACTGGATACAAAAACTAGAATAAACTGGTAAACATAATAACACAAAATATATATTTAAAAACCAAAAATTGGTTGCTCAAAGTATGTTATCCCCTGTACTATATGTTTTGGACTGATATTTTGTAAGCATAATAATACGAATACACAATAAACAAAAAGTGTTGGTATATATTAAATATCTTTCTAGTCAATGATAGTTGGAACAACAAGACATGCTTCTAAATTTCAATCTATGTATGAAAGTATTTGATTACACCAGCGAAATGAAAAAATCTACAATAAGTAGTTCCATGCTCTAACAGCTCAATAATTGCTAGGGTTTACTCAAGGAAGCCTATCTGCAATAATTATGTGAAGTAACGAACTAACTCTATAATATGAAATATTATACATGGGAAGTATCATTGTAGCGTAGTAGTTAAACAAAAAATAGTTGAAACTCTGTGAAGTGTAGGTGAGATAATGGTAGCCAAATAAATAAAATGGGGTTGTATATGTATTATGTGTATTAGTGTCTACAGACAGTGAGAATACTTTTACTTTGTACGGAATAAGAGCTAATAACGATTGTCACTATTCTCACTGGCCTGGCTACAAAATCTAATGAAAAGTTTCGATTTATATTTACAAGACGAGTGAAGGCTAATGGAAAAGTTTCTGGGGAAATGAAGTATCTGGAGTAGTATGATTGGAGGAGGACAGGATGATATGAAACTACTCGTTTCTGTACTCATTCATCTCTTTCGTGTCAAATAAATGTTCAACTTGGCTAAATACTTTTGTCATGACAGTCAGTATATGTCCCGCACTCAGAGTCGGTGGAAATGTCAAGTCACATTTATGTTTGACGGCAGAATATATTACACGAGATACTAGAGAGGAAGCCTATGTACAAAATACAACCAGATAGCATTAAAGCACAAGGTACTCCAATATATTGACTGTACACAACATGACACAACCAAAAGCCAATGACTAATAAGCATGTAACATGCGAAAGGAAGGGTCATGTACAATACACACGATGAACTCTTCCGCCTCAAGGTTGCACTCTTCAAAATATCTACCGTAGTTTTTCGGATAGTATATATACAGGAGATTCTTTATCAGTGTATTTTTGTCACATTGTAAAAAAAGTATTAAAAAATTCGATTGTCACAGTATTTTAAATTTAATTCAATTTTTCGAACAAGCATTAGATTAAAATATATAGATTTAAATATTACACTGTTTTATGTGACAACTGAGAATCCTGGATGTGAATTGCTTGTATTTCATCACAGTTATGAAAGGTATTTTTAGTTAGCATTCAGGTAGAAGAAAATACATGAGTGTTTGTTGTTGTGTTTGTAATAAATAAACAGTAACCGACCATTTGGTCGTAGGAATTTTCCACTGTCATAACATAGCCCTTTTAACAAAGCAGAACAGACTCTTGCGTAGATTGGATACCTAAAGATATAATTACGTTCCGACTTCTTATGTAATAATATTATATTTCATTGGAAGGTAGCAAAGGTGGTCACATCATTTTCTAACAAGAAAAACGTACACAATGCTACATACAACAGTGAGGGCAATGAAAACAGGTAGGGAAAGATAACCGATCTATTTACCACTTCACCACTCCATCTCCTTCTTCCTACAATATCACAACTGTAAAATGTATAGTCGCACTATGTTATTCTTATTCATCTGTAAAATGTAAACCGGGATGTTTTATTATTGTAGCCTCGATATACCTTCTTCTTTATTCCATCTCACATACAATAAACTTCAGAGTCATTATTTTCCTTTATCCTTCATTTTGATTCTTACTATTACTTAACAATAAACCCTCATTGCTGCATTACTTGCTTGTACTCAAAAGCAAGTTTTTTTAGAATATAAATAGGGATGCAGTAGTTACAAGTAGGTATATTAAGAACAATGATACCACCACAGCACTACCGCATACTTATTAAACTTTCATTGCATCAATCCATATATATACCAACTAAGCAGTCTGGATAAAAACAACCATTGTCTATTGTACCATCTTTTGTCTCCCAGCACTATTGTGAAAATCTGTGTATGCAGAATATAGAAATAGAACTGCTACCTACCCAAACACGTGTTCAATACCATCGTTCTTCTTTGTATGTTTGTATACACACAGCAATGCTAGCAGTATTTCTTTCCTGTGTAGAACCTACTTATATGAGTATATTAATAATTCATCTAATGTACTAAAGAATACAAAGGAATAAAAAGAATTGTCTTGTACATATTAATAAAGTAGGTACATTAGTTGTTAAGTTAGTTCGTTATTGGATTGGAGTATGTATAGACATATCTCAGGTAAGGTTTCCTGAAAATTAATAGAGGCAGCCGTACGTAGTGTGCAAATGAAGAGGTTTATTATTATTATTTCTCTTCATAGGATCTGCCGACTTTTCCGGTCTTTTTCTTTTACCAACCGATAAATGTGTGGGTTGTAGCATCGTTTAATTGCTTTCACACCTGACTGAAAGAGTGTTTACGCGCAGCATACTTCCTTCTAACACTCTCTGTCTAAGTGATTGTCGTCATTTATATCATTTTATTTATTGACCACTATTAAGAGCTCACAATACTCAGAAAGACATAGCTATATACATACTATTGTTCAACTAACCGTTATTCGTCTAGGGAATTACTTATTAAAATATTCCACATATCATTTATAGTAAGGGTGTCAATTTTTTTTGTCGATATCAGTTAGAAACTTTGTAAAAACGTTTAGTCAAAACAAGTTCGGCTGTCCTTAAAATATTGTTCCTTGTACCTACAACAGAACCCTGCATATTATTCATATTTTAAGCGCAATGGGTTATACGCAGGAATTCTTTTTAAACACAGTAATGATACAATATTGAAATGCAAGCTTCAAGATTTTCTTCACCGTGCACAGCTATGGAGGTGTGTATTGCGACTATAAAATAAAATCTGGATTTTTTTTATATTAACGTTAAACGTGATTGCGATTGGTGCATAGCCTTCTTGGATACTATATAGGTGCTAGACCTTAACACAAATGCATTTTGCAGATGAGTTCCTTCCACGAACGCTTATAAAATGTAATGCCTTTATATTTAGGCATGTGGAATGCCTTAGTTTGAGAAAAAACTGTTTTTAGACCAAGCATTGGAAGCAGGAGCAGTATTGCATGTCTTTCTTGCACACTATACTATGTTATTCGCAGTTGCTCATCGAGGGAAATAGACGGTGCATTTGAGAATCGAGAAAAACTAGGTAGGTTTAAGAGTGAAACTGGTGAGACTGTAGAACAGAGGCTCCCTACAAACTCCCACCAAGCTAGCACACCACGCAAGTACCTAGTTGAAGCACACAGGGTGGTGGATAATATACGCACACAGCAGTCTTTCCATTATATTTGTCTTTCTACGCACAAGGCACAACTTGCCTAATACTAGTAACAGCTACAGACAAGACACTACATTACTTAACTGCAAGTCCTTCAATGCGTCTCTCTCCATTGCAGTAATAACAGTGCCGATATAATAAGATGAGCACTATATTTATAGAGGACGCTATAATACGACATATACGAATGTAGCATAATACAGCAACTACATAAATATACACTACGTATATATAATATCTGTATGCATGCATCTACAGTATCTGGATAGCATGAATAGGCTAAGCGACCAAAAAGGTCTGTGGGTCGGTAATAGAAGGATCCATCCGGTATTTGCTCCGGCAGTCGTGCATGCATGGCGTGCTATCCAAGTATCCATCCCATTCTATTGTTATAATATTCTTTATAACTCCAGAAAACTGTGTATGAGTCTTTATAAGTTAAGTATACGGGCACACTATGTATACATGTTTATATGTATGTATGTATTTATGTATGTATGTGTATCCACCGAAATAAACCCGTATCCATTCATATAATGCAGAAGTAGTACTAGGAGTGTAGTATCTGAGTGTCGAGTTGGATTATAGCGAAAGTCCCCTTTTTGGTTGTGTGTGTACTTACAGTTGCACTAGCCTTATAATGACTACGTACATACATACATAGTATAGGTACATACATATGTGTACGTGTGTTTTTGAAAGAGAATGTGTGTGTGTGGAGGGAGGCTCCGAATTTCGGGAGTTTCGGTTGAGTTGAGTTAAGCTCCCAGGCTCTACTCTGCCTATCGGTTTTTGATGGCGACGGATGGGAAAGGACTTGTAAATAGATTCAGGAGCGTGCCACCACCACCACCCTGGAAAATCAATACATTTCTGGAATCTCAAAGGAAATTCACTGCCTAGAACGGAACTTGCACACAAATACACAATACAAAATACCATACGAGATACGACGACGACCCAAAACAGGCAACGGAGCCGCAGCCCATGCGATGCATCGACTTACTTCTACTTCCCCATCCCTTCTCTGCTCCACCAAGATTTCTCTTCCTTCCTGCATTATTATTACAATACTCTCCCACCATCCAACCAACACCCAGACCCACTATCGCCAATATTATTCCATTATTTCCATCAACTGAATTCAGACCATCGTCGTACAGAGACATCCGTGTCACTGACAACTCTAACGAGTTTTCTCAAATGCAAAATTCTGAAGTGCCAACACTCCTTGCGTCTCTCTACCTGCATCAATTTCAACATTTTCAACATCACTCTCTTCTGTACAAAACGTGAAAAGCTAAAACGCAAAAATTCTTACACAAAATGCATGGATCGATGACTATGAGATGTGTGTGTGTTCATGTAATACAGGCATACAACTATTGCTAATTAACTCAGAAAAATGTAATCTCAATACTTAACAACAAAAGTTTTTAACTCTATTCTCCACGTGGAAAATTCTATCAACGCACTAACATTTTAAACAAACACTAAAGCAGCATTGAATTTCCTCCAAGAATTATAATTAATACCGTTATTACAGTTTGGAGAGCAAAATGAGTTGAATTTATAAAAGAATCAAATGCTGAGTTTACATATTTGTTATCGTGACATTGTATCCGGAGCATTGCTACTATGTTTAGCACCACCTTGAAATGTTGTGAATGAGATAACATTGGTGTGACAAGTCTGAAGAGTGCGAGCGTAAATGAGATTTTCGTTGCAGCTGAGATTTATACTGGAGGCATTGAATAAAATGGGGCTTCTGTTTCCATCACACTTACTTGCTCACTGTGTGCAAAGTTGGAGTTTGTCACAAACTTTATTTCATTTCGTCTTCTATAATGCGATTAGGTATGTGATGAAATACTATCATTTCCCATCACACAATCGTGGTAAATGGTGTAACTAAATTTGTTCCGAAATATTCAGCCGCATCACAACCGTTATGTTGTGTATGGTAACTACAATTATACACCATAGCATTTGTAACAACTAATGTTTTCAAACAAACGTACACATAAAAAGTCAAAAGGTCACATGAAAAACATTGGACTCAACAAATTAAAAATTTGAAAAAGAAACCAAGAATTTGTTGCTTGTATTACAGAGGGATATTTGAGCTTCCTAGTCACGACAGAAATATGATTGCATACAATACAAGTAAGCGAATCCTGAAGTGGTTAACAAAATTAGATTTCCTACATCCTTCGTTTACTTTAATATGGACGGACGAGAGACTGCATGAAATGGATGACTTGATGTAAGGGGAATTGATCAAGTTGCAGATTGGACTTAGGGGAAGAGGGATTTACTTTTACTCTACATCTCTCTCACTATCTACTCCATCCACCACCATCCTAACCAAATCACTATATCCCAATACACAATCTTTCGTGTATTACTCACTTAATCATTTCTGCTTCAAAAAAATCCTCACATTTTCACAAAAGAATTTACGATGGCTCACATACTCGAAATTTATATTACTTATATACTATGAGGAATAGCTATACCTTACAATAGATAGGTACCAAGAGTTATACATACACACCTCATTGAATGAATTTTATACATGTATTGGTGTAACAGTGATTTCAAACTAAATTCGTAACCCTTGGAGCCCCCGGCAATACAATGAACATTGATGGTCAGCTTTGATTTTAATACGGCATGAATATTGTTGTTGTGCTACTAACTTACACTTAACTAGCATTAGTGCGAAATGAAGAGCATTACTCTGGATTGTAATAAAAATGTCTTTGTTTGGTATTTCGCTAAATTCGATAAGGAAATTCCAATGAACTTGATGCACTTTGCATAATTATGTGATGAGTGTGTGTACGACACGAGAACATCGTTGTGCTACAAGACAAGAAGATTGAGTAGAAGGAATGAAAAATGAAGGCATCATCAACTACAAGAAACTTTTACCTTGGCTATATTCTACACATGAAGACTAGGTGAGAATACAACACAGTGCTCAAGTCTGAGCTTCATGATTTCACAAAGCTGTGTGAGTTATTCAGCTGAAGATATTACATTGTCTAGCAACACAAAGTGTGCAAGGAAGGAATAATGTTATTAGGAAACACATGATGCATTTTGTATGTGTCATCTGTGCTGTATAAGATTTTGTGTGTTCGGACGATGAATCCCGGAGGATATAGAAAGAGGTCCTCATAAATATAAACAGTTTGGACTGGCAGTGGCTGCTAGTGTATGGTGCATAGTTGAGTAGCAGCAAGGTATAATAATGTGAGCAAGGTATACAAAACAGGGATGTCTAATACAAGGAGGAATTGGTTATTACCCGATGATGATGCGATGAAGGCACGTAGCTCTAAAAGCAAAAAGATTATTATGATGATGATGTTCTCTTCTAATCTGTTGGCGAACCGACGATGACGACAGACTCTGCAGTCTAAAGACGATGTACATGTGTATTACGTGTGCATGAACAGCTCATCGCTTTAATTCAGGATGTGGAAGGAAACATTGCATTTTATCCAATTCCTTTGTCTTCAGACGGAATTCTTGCTCCGTACCAATTCCCAGAAAAGGATGCAGTGTGTGTACACAGTCTACAGAGTGTGGTGGTGATTTGATTGCTATATACAACAGAATTCACTTCGGAACTTTGCAAGGGAAGGGAAATACATTTTTTACACTTTTCTACACACACATGTAAAATTCATTTCGCATGCAAGTATATATTTGCTACTATACACCACTGTATGTGAATTTGACACCCTGATGTTGTAGTTTATACATAAAATCGTGTTTTAAAGTAGGTGTATATTGAGTACGTGTAAAATAAGCTGATCGATTCTATTACTTATAGTTACGAAAGTATCGAGGCTGAGGTAAAGTGCATTAAAATTAAAGATATTGAACAGGACTCTCGGACTCGTCAGTTATCTAGGTATGTCGAGCAAAGCAATGCAAATCAAACCTTTTTTACGATTCACATAGAGCAATGCCCTTGCCCCAGCCAGCCTTGAGCCTTGCTCGCATACAAGAACACAACAATGATTCATCACTAAGCGATCCCTTATTATTATAATATGTCCGTTGGAAATATTCGTCAACAATCCACCAACTAGATACTATAACACATTAGGTAAATTATGTTGTGTTGTGTATCTCCTATCATAAATCAAATGCTACTCATTGTCAGTTTTTGGTGTGCATGTCCTCTTCTAATTGTAAGTAACACCGCAATCACAACATCATAGCGGATGATGTGTTAAAACCCCTTGTTCCTCAATCTGAGCTCACTCTCGTCTTTTTTTTAACTCATTTGCAATTCTAAAGTTCATGGGTTAACGATAGTTTTCGTAGTGTGTGATGTCAGTAGCTGAATAGAATATGCATGTCTTCTTTTTGCAGTCAACACATTTTGAAACGAAGGCTGATAAACTGGATCGATACATATTTCCATAATCCGGGATTTATCAGCAAATCAGAACCTTATTGATTAATTGATTTCAGTCTACAAATGTGGTATGCAAGGACTAAGGTGTATATGAAAGAATGTCATATACACATAAGACTGTGTATGCATTACCATTACTATCAGTCCCGTAAATCAATACAGAATACAATATGCAATACATCGTGTGTCGTGTGTCTCTGAATTTCTGCGAACAGAAAAGTACAACACAGGGTTTACTACAAACAACAGATCTTTGTAATTCAACGAATGTTGTGTTATCTGTTTTGTCTAGTAACGCAAATATTTCAATTTACATAGTATGACTGATGATGGACATGGACACACAAGACACAACCTTTTGGTTCATTGTACCTTGCAAGGGTTTTGAATTATACATTACGCATTCAATAGCCCATAGATAATTTGCGTGTTTTTGTACAAACATATTATTCTAGTCCAGAATCATGAGTGTTTAAAGTATCACTGATTGATAATACCGTTTACGTAGAACGAAGGCTAAGCCTTGGGAAATCCAAACGGGCTTCCTCCCAAACGATGAACATTTCTATTTTTTCTTCCCATTTTACTTTTCGTTTACACAATTAAGCATTTTCATCATTTGCAATGTGGTCAATGAGAATTGGACTTGTGTATGTGTTATTATGTATTTTCTGTAGTTTACATTAAATAGATACCTACCTAAGTATAAGTAAACATCCTTTAGTTCACTTCAGTGTTACACTACAGTACTTTGTTTTATTACTGCTTTTGCCATTTCACTTTAATATAGCTACTGTTTTCATTACCTACTTAAAAGGCGGATTGTTTGCACTGTTACAAGAACTAGAACAATTTTCTCTACAGAAAAAAGTAGTGCAGTCAAGTCGTATCATTATATTGCTCCTGACATTAGAAATGTGTGGTTGCTGTTACTGTTTTGTTCACAGAAAATTATAGTTGGGCAACCAGACTACCAGTAAGCTCCATCCAGATTACCAGATACTGGATAAGTTATTTATTACTACCTATTTTATTATAATGTACACAGAACCGACTACTGGACACAAGAGTGCTCAAACTCCGTGCACTTTGCTCGATCGTGTGTACATACTTGTAAAGAGCTACCTCACATCACTCTTTATCCGATTTCAAATGCGATTATCAGAAAAATATTAGCTACGTACCTATGTACAATGAGAAATGTACTACGTGTATGTAAGCTACCTGTAAATATAAAGAATAATAATAATAAATATTTTCTAGAATTGTGAGTGTGTGTGTGTGCAATGTAATTGGCGAGTTGGTGGAGGACTGACTCGACATGAAGAGTTTGATTCCACGAAATAAATTACCAGCCCATTTTCTTGGTTCGCAAAGATAATCATAGTGCCACGACACAGACATGGCATTATTAGGTTTTAGTATATATATACGTGTGTGTTTCCAGACTGCGATAATCCTATTCCTATTTCGTCCTTCTTTTCTTCTGCTCAGAAAATACATTTGCCTTGACTTTATATATGCCCCTTCTATAAAAGTACAACTCGTACAGGAGCATCTACACCAGTAATAGGGCTATCAAGAAGAAACCAGGCAGGAAGAAGAACAATAATATTAACTAACAATCACAATACAAGTATATAAGCAGTCGGGAAGATAATCTCCAGAGAGCTCGAGTGTTTTACACATACGAACACACAATTCGCATTCTCACTCTCACATTACATTATTACGTTCTCATCGCATCAGCATAACAAGAATAAAAGGGAAATCATTCAGACGATTCGTTCGATGCATGCATTTTGCTTCAATGTATCTGTATCTACCTAATAAATATGTGCATGTCCATGTCATGCTTCGTCTTCCATACACAAAATGTCGACCAGACTTATACACTATAACATAATAATGATGCATGATGGACAGAGCAAAGGACTCTTCTATTATGTACCACACACATGAGAATCAAATATATTATGCCAACATATTATGCCAACATCATATTATAATATGAAAAACAACACACTGCATGATACATACAAAGTACTTGCACACATTCAGATTCCAGGAAGGAACTAAGCTATTTGAGCTAATGTTGAATAATACACTTTCCACCGAACCATTTAAAAAGTTTAGAACACGAGACGGTTTTCTAAATGCGATTTCTGTTCCATGTTGTTTCATACTCCGACCACTCTGCTACTGCTACCCCTACTACTATCACATTACACTCTCCTACTCACTTACACACAAACTTGCAGATAACCATACTAGCGATAAAATTATAATCATGAAATATTGTATGTTCCTGAAGTGTAGTGGGCTTCAGATTGTAGCATAGGAGTATAACACATGATACGGTTCAGAGGACATCCGTTTCTGGATATATATAGGTAGATAAACAATCATCAGATAACACATCACGGAAAATCCTTTTCGTTGTAGTTACTATGAAGCGATAGTTATGCATAGAGCCCTATATACTCCTACTATATTTTTGCACTGTCAAATCCCCGAGTGTTCCCGGTGGCATGGCATAACAAACAGCCCATCCTTTTTGCACACTAAAAAGGGAAGTGTAATAACACTTAGTCAATATGATTTGCACTTTGTATTTGTTTAACACGTACGTAAAAAGGAGCCGCAAACTTCTTGCAATCGCATATTTAAAAATGAATTGACGAAAATAGTGAATTGTAATTTTACACAAACTGTTTTTAAAGTCAATTCAAGTGAAGTCAAACATTAAGTCAAACATCCTATTGCCGTTTCCGATTGGTTTTATTAGTACATTGTCGCAAACTAACTTTCCTCTATATTGAATACAAATGGCGGGGTTAGGAAATAAGCTGAGACCTTTATTGCATCTCTTATTGTAATAAACTTATCTACAAATACTTCACATATGCCAAAATACGTTTCTTTCTCACAGGAAGTGTGTGCAACAAGAATAAGAATAAGACGTGCTAAACTAACCATACAAGAACGAGGGAAAACATAAAACCATTTTGCATATGATGACTATGCCACCTTTTGTGCAAACAGAACGAGAAGGATACGATCATTTTAACTAATTTCAGAGTGAGTGTGTCTAATAAATATATTATGACAATATTAGTATACTGTTGGGGTAGTATGCAAAATTACTACAACTAAATAGCGTACAACTAAATACCTATGAACAATAATATTGTGTATACGCAGCAGATATATTTGGTAATTTGCAATATCCGTATATTTCTTGTAGGGTAGGGCGAGTGACTACACATTGTGCATTAACTGCAAGCTGAAGTATAAGATGAGAACACAATTTTCTACCTAACCCTTTATTGCTTGTCCATCCTTACAATTTCCTGTGGTAGATGACCCCCAAAAAGGAAATTGTGTTTCTGTAGACAAATAGCAGTAGTAAAAGTTGGTACATGTGTATTATGTCACTTTTGTAGTAGCCCTGCAAACAATGTGAAGCCCTGACAAAAGTTCAGTGGAAGAGCATCTAGGTATAGATACACATACATACATCTATCTAGTCATCAGCCTAAGTAACAATTTGCCTGTCTATGTTTTGTCATTGCATTCACCAATGTTCATTATGGTCCTGTGGTCAAAGTGCAGTGTAGAATCGTACATAGGCTAAACTCTATAGCGAAGCAATACAAAGTAATTACATCTCTCTTTCTCTCTGTTCAGTGTGTAATACAAAGTGTAATTTAGTACTAAGTAGTAGTTTTGTAGTACCTACTAAAGGTGAATACAACTGCACAAACTATATGTAGGTATACATGAATTACTTTAAGCCATATATATTGGGGAAACAAAGGAGGAAAAAGAAGCAGCACAAGTATAGCAGTGTAAGTACATATCATAGTCCTTTATGTAGCTACAATAAAACTAGCAAGGTATGTATGTAGTAGTATTATGTCCCTAATCCCTTGGCGAACTTGCCAGGTTACACGCAAATACACATATACGCACAAATGCAATCATGAATCATGATAGTAAAGAATTAGAGTTTACAGTTGTATCTTGCCTGATTGTGTGTGTGTGTGCTATGTGCCTTAAATTTTTGGAATTGGAAGGGGGTGGATTTCGGATGTCCATTAGTAAATAGTAGTAGTAGAATATGTACATACATGCACATTGCTTGCAAACTGCCAACTGGGTAGGTATTTATATTTGTACTGAGTTCAGTGATTGTGGTAGGTAGGTATATAGGTATTATACAGGTATGGTATACCTAGACACTGTGTTAGTACTACATAGGTGTATACATATAGGTGCGCGTGTCTCATGAGTGTGTGCAGCTTTGCACAGGATGAACAACCAAAAAGGCTCAGAAAATAATGACATTTATCTGCCTTCGTGTTGTAATACAAGAATTCAGTGTTTTGTATGTAGTTTGTATTCTTGGGTTGTGTAAGTAATTAATCTATTGTGTTTCTGACAGTCAGATTTCAATCCATTACACTTCTGATTCCTCAAGAGCAACCTATAAGTATCATATCATGTTATACAACGTGCATTATGATTTCGAATAGGTAGGCAGCAGACACACGTGTTATGTGTAATTCTCTAATTACTAAATTGCCTAAGCTCATTCGAATTATGTATATTTTCTTATTAGTTTTACATGATAATCTGAGAGTTCCATATTGATGACTTGTACATGTCAGATTTATGTATTGTCTATTGTTACATGATAATCATTTTTGACTTCTTCGTTAAGACCATTAGTAAAAGGTTTTAAATGTCAAATATTACAGCTTAATTTTTAATTTCCTATGAAGGCCTATCACATTACGCAAGTAAATGCTATAATTATTGTTTTTCAGAGAATATATATAGTACTTAATAAAGAATGGTTTCGTCATATATTTTTGGTACCCAGCTAAATGTTCACAGCAAGGTAAATGACAAAGTCTATCATATATTATGCTGAAGACACATTACTGACACACACCCCTTTCAAAATTATAAATAATTAACCAGAGAAGCACACAGCGCCATTTTTGCAGAGCCTAGTCTTTTATTCAAACGCTTGAATTGGCCGTTTTAGTGAGAGATATAATCTAAGTAGGCGAAATATGAATTTATAAAGTGCTTCCATGATTCCCCTACTTTGCAAACCCAATAAGAGAAAATGGCGAAACCTTTGTAATTAAACTTGTTATTTTCAAATACAAAACTTTATGCCTCAACGATTCATTACTATTAATAAATACAAACTTGAATTAACATAGATAGATAAGATATTCTGATTAAATTTAGCCTGAAACTTTAAGCCAATTATATTTGAAATTGTCTAAATTTATTACTTAGAAATAAAAATAGGTATTTGGTAATTGTACACTGAGATACATACTGTGATCTCAAATGGTACAGGTGATTAGAGAAAGTAGATCATTAAAGAAACAATAAGGCAAACTAGGCATAGGTTAAGGTAAGGAGTAAACAAGCGTTTGCTTAATATTGGATAATGATATGAGATATGAATTGCGACATCGATAGTTTGGGTATTAAATATCAAAGAAGATTATTGAAGCTATAAGGGAACTTTGTAAACGTGAGTATAAAACGAGAAAACTGGATCTCTTTGGTTAACAAAGCACATGAAGGGTAGTTTTCATTCTTTTTCTCATAAGAGAATCTGGTCTCCCAACAATAAAGAATTGGATTGTACAGTGTGTTGTTGTTGACTACTTCATATTAAACTGAGGACTGTTCGTGGAAATGCCCGTGTGTGTGTAGTTCCGTAGTGGTAGAGAATACTTGAATACATTAATGCCTAAAGTGAAAAATTTGATGCAAGTTGTTCTTGGAAAAAGTAGTATTGAGGAACTCTATACTCTGAATGAACGTTTCAGTTACTCAATACTACTCTTTATAAAATACAACAAAGAAACCCAATGCAGAGCAGCTCCATTTTCCTTTTAGCCTTGTGCCTATATTATTATATCGGAGATATTTATAAAGTGTGTGACGTAACGCTTCTAAAGAGTACAACGAGTTTAGAGTATAAGTATAGAGTTTCAGGATATTTCCGATTGCAACTCGCGAGACTTCTGCTGCTGCGTTCTCCGTATCACACAAACACACACAAAGCAAACCGAGGAGTAGTTTACTCTGTAGTACACTCAAACTGCTGACGGCAAGAATACTCAAGCACAGAAGTCTACCAAAATAGCAGAAGGCCAGACGGAAGAGCGAGTGGATCCGCGGGTAGTATTACAATTCGGGAGTTGCACGAGCACCAAGACTCTACACTTTATACTTTTTCCCGTTACGGGCAAACCATTCTCATACATCCTCCCTTCCCAAATAACTGCAAAGTTCCAAGGCTCCTTTCAGTCATAATCAAGAATGAAAGCTATAAATGATCTTCTGAATGCTTAATCAATGTAAATGGGCTAAGCTTAATTTTCTAATGATCCGCCAGAATGTGACCTTTTCAGAAAATAATTTAGAAACTGAGTAAAATAATAATACTAATGACATATAGGTTATGTAGATTTTCAACTGTCAAATGTGTGTCAAATTTTATTTTGACACGCTAGCAATAAATCGTGGGATTAAAAACATAAAAATTGTAGAGAAATTCATCTTAAACTATGCATGGAGGGTAGAGTCTTGTAGAACATACGTAGCATGTAATGTATGTGTAAGGTGTGCCATTCGTTCGGGGTTCGAGGCAATCCTCACTCAGTGTGTTAAAGTCGCGAGTCCGGGCAATTCTCTAATCAACCTACCCCGAATGGTATTATACAACACGAACGAGCTAGACAGGCGCTAGACGAATTTCCCGAGAAACGCAACGATTCTGCAAAATTCTGGTTTTGCTTTATGAGCAAATTGCACGGAAGTACCCGGCCGGCGTATGAAGTTTTTATGGTTATTGACTCCAATTTATTGGCGACGCTAATAAAATTACAGACAATTGAAATATTCGAGGCAAATGTATTTGCGACTCTTTTTGAACATGTACTGTATAGCCTAAAGTGTAAAAATCTCAATTTAGTTAAGCATTTAGTTTACAAGCACAATAAAATGTTTCTTGATTTACATGCGTAGAAACACCCAGAATAAAAGTAGGCAAATTACAAATACATTATCATATTGTGTGATTATTGCATAGCGATTAGGTTGAAGAATGGTTTTTATTTCATTACTTGCATAGCATCACTACTTCCAAGTTCCATCCTAAAGGTTAATGTTATACCTTGACTGTACTTGCGATGTATCTCTAACTCAGGTATTAATAACATACCCACACACATCAGAGATGAGGATGTTTAAAATTTAAAAGGACAAGTTCCACGAGATACACGTTCAGAGGTTGTGTGCTATGCTAGAGTAGGTAGCGAATGAGCGTACATAAGTAATGTAAAATATGAGATATGCCAACAACTCACCACTAAATTTAATATCCTTAGACCTATGAGGTAAGTTAGTGTGGTTGCATAGTTGCAGACAGGTTCTATTTACACGGCTATAAATAAACGCAATAGTGGCTATAGTTAGCCAAATAACCAAATAAGCTTTATCGAATACTTGAATTATTCGCACATGAAAAATTAAGGGCACTATAATATTCCTTTCATAAAATATCTGTATGAATGCTTTGTGTTATTAAGATCCAATTTGCATGATCTGTCAAAATGCCTAGAAAATTAATAAGTAAGACAATTTTCTGGAATGTAATAATAAAATTGATTTATAATGTCATAAACGTTTTTGCAGTTATGAGAAGTTATACCTTATTGTTCTATCTATGCCACTATAAAAAGTTACTGTCTCATACATGCACTTGTGCATTATTTATATTTGTGTATCTGTTGGATATTTGGCTGGGTCAAGAGTTCTTGAATGTGAATTGAGTTAGAAGATGCTCGTACTTGAGCCTAGTATAGTATATTCTCTGATTTGCATATTTTCAAAGGAATAGAGTTGGTGCATTTTACATATAGCCTTTTGTTCGACATGCTTTTACTATGGGGGTGAAGAAAATACCCAAAACCAAAATCTCCGAACATTGAAGTTAAACCCTTCAGTCATTGTCAGGATAACCAATACTTGAATTTTAATTTCTAAAACTTCCAAAGCATTTTGTATGTGAATTTTACCTTGAAAAAAACTCATAATTTGGAAAATCTACCATATAAAGTAAAAAGAAGTATTAAAATGTACAACGAAATACTTAATGCTAACTGCTTCAAATAATGTAAAAATAATGTATTTTGTTTTTAAAAAGAGGACCGTTGAAAAAAAGTTGAGTATCAAAGTGAAAACGTAACTCAAAAAATTTACAATTAAATGAAAACTTATAATTAATGGAATAAAACCCGAAAATTTTGACTTGTTGCAATAGGAATAAGGTTATTGAAGATTATCCTGTTTTGATTCCTATGGAGAGGACTGTATTTTACTTAACGACATTCTTTGGAGTTTTTGTTTCGGAGATATTGTGCAGAAAATGCGTGTACATACTTCTTACGTACAGCTGGAGTGGATGGAAGATGCAATGTGGAGGTGAATAAGAGCGACTAGACTGCGGGCTAGACACATGGAAGTGGTAGTAGGTACTGGAAGTAAGAATACAACAATACGGACGACAAGAAGTATAATATTAGAGACGCACAGCAAGTGAGTGAGAGAGTGTATCGTGTAGCAGGAGTTAAGGAATATTGTGCGAGTGTACGTGTAGTGACAGTGTACTGTGAGTGGAAGTACAAGTACAAGTACTGAGGTTTGCTGTAACTTCTTGGCCGCAGCCGCAAAGATCGACGAGACGACGAGCCCCTCTTTTCTTCTTTCTTCTTCTTCTTCTTTGCTTTGCTTTCCTTCACTTGACTTCACGTTCAGAGTCTGAGAGTAGTAGACTTGAATTGAGTTAGGAGGAAAGAGGCTCAAGGCAATCTCATTCTGGAGGACTGCACTGCAACTCCTCTCATATATGCAAAGTTGAATGTAATATAAATGCGAGCCTCCAGCTATGTTTTACTATACGCTTCTCACTGTCTTCCTTGCATCTGTAGTCTGAGACTCATATCTCTGCTCCATCAAAACTCTTCTTCTTCGCCACTTCCAACTATGTACAACTATTCCAGCATATCTACCATAGCCATATCCATACATACAAGCATACCTACGTAATAACATTACTCGGCTATGTTCTGCTTAAACTATAACGTGTACGCACAACAGGGCACAGACAGACAGACAGACAGACACAAATCTTATAGTTGAATTGTGTTGTAGGATAATGGAACAGCACACACCTCTCACCTCCTCAAACATCACCAGCCAGCTTTAACTGTGACTTTAAAAAGAAACACACGCTGTACGAGTGTAGCTCCAAAGACTGCACTTCTATAATGTAGCTAACTACATTACTAATTCTATTGCACAGAAAGACACACTACTGGTATATAGTGCCAGTGCCACTGAGGCGAAGGAGAAAAAGAGGATGGTGGTATGGTGCATGGTGCACAAGAAGAAGAACACTCTCAGACTCACATTCAGTCGACTTCAATTCACTTGCTCTTCACTTGATTCTATTGGATTCCACCGGATGTTTGCTTAATGACGCTGTGTAACGCAACAGACACCACAAAGATACTCACACATTGATACATCTTATCAGAATACTACTACAAAGTATACGCACGGCAGCATAGCATATATTATACAGATAGCTACAATGTATTTGTAGACTTAGACTTATTTAGATACATTACCTACACTTCAACTCAAATGAAGTATTTGTATTTGTATTCCTACATTGTTTGTCATCTTTCTGTCTTTACTATGGCTTAAAAAAGGTGAGAAGGAGCTAAACACTTTTTCATCTTTGTACCTTGCATCTGCATACCTCTTGTGTATTGTAAAGTATTTAAATTTCATAAGGTGTAACAAACAACACTCTTCTCATAAAGGGAACAATTTTCCTTTTACAAATGGATTTAGAGTAGAAAGGAGGAAATAGAGGAGATTAAAAATTACCTGTCGGAAGATTCTGATGAATCATAGCGATCCGTTCGTCTTTTGCCTTTGTCTCCTGCCGTAAAATCCAGATCTGTGTAGCTGGACAGAGATTCGGAGGCTGAGGATGGTAGGGACGGGAGGATTGCCACGGGTGCACCATTAGAAGAGGTTGCTGTAGTTGGGGTCAAAGCCTGTTTGTGGTGTGTATTTTGCTTCGAATGCCCACCACCATGACCCCTGCCCGCAACACCTCCCCCACCCCCTTCAACCACTCCGCCGCCACTGTTTTCTCTGCTGGCACTTATCTTGGGTGTTGCTATTGCCGTGGAAGAATGATGTTGCTGGCTGTTTTCACTGTCGTCTTCTTCCCAATCTGCAGACATGCCATTGTCCGTGTCACGCTCATCGCCAGCACTTCCGCCGCCGTCGGAGCAAGAACTGCTGCTCCAGCCGCAACTCTTGCTCTTATTGCTGGCTGTGTTGGAATTTCCTCGACTGCTTTTCAAATTGGATGCACCGTCGCCATCTCCTCGGCCTCCACTTCCTTCACCTCCTTGTCCTCCTCCTGCCAATGTTTCTGCTTCTTGTCCCCGGCCGATCTCAACACGGGATCTTTCTGACTCGGGCTTTTCTTTGCGTTTCCCACTCCGACTCTTTGTCTTTTCTTCTTCATTGCTCCCACCAGGAGTTGTGTGTGGACACTTCAGTGTTGACGGTGGCAGGACGCTTGCAGATACAATAAACGGATTTGGAATCCCAGACACCTTGACGGTGACAACACTATTGCCATGGCTCCCACTGCTACTCCCGCCGTCAATACCACCACCATAAGAGCCAACTCCTTTCATGACATTTTTGTCGCCACTTTTGATACTGTTAGTATTAGTGGGGCTGCTACTGATGGAACTGCTCGTAGTAGTGTGGCTGGGTGTCGTAGAATTACTTTTTGGATTATTCGGGAGATTGGTTGTTTGAGTCCCGGGAGTGAAATCGGGACTGGTACTCTTAGTAAGGGAGAGCTGTGCTGCTGGTGTATTATTTTGTTTTCCCTTTTGATTCTCAATGCCACTGGCCACACGGAACAATTCACTCTCACTCATCTCATGTTTTTTCGGGTCTACGTGAACGTGGCTACCAAATCTGTCCTTCACACAAAGTCTGAACTGAAATCAATATTGGACTACTGAAAGTGCCACCAGAATTTGCAATTCCCTCAAACTTCAACTACTACACCAGCTACGGAATTTTGCTAAAATTTTCCTTTTCCTCATGTTACAGTTGTAGTTGTAGTTGGGATTTCTCCTCTTCGTTCTCCTGGCTGTCTGTCTCTCTTGCGCTGCTGACTTCTTTCGTCCTACTTTCCATTGTTTTCTTCTTACAGTTTGTACAAACACACACGACTGCTCCGATGCTGGCAATTCCTTGCTTTGAGAGCACTATGAAATTTCACTACAACTCTCCCAAGCTCAAAGTATAAGTACGGCTAGTTATTACATTCACTACAGTACTCGGGCTACGAAGACAAAGTAGTCGATGTTGCAGTTGTTGTAGGCACTAACATTGGATTGCATAGTAATATATTGCTCTTACCCATTTCCTTTCGTCTTATTACCCAACAATAAGTTCAATTTTAATCAAAGACTGGCCTTCTCCAAATAAATCAATAAGTTTGCCAACCAAATTCATAATATTCATGTAATAACATAATAACAACCATAAGGTTCTCGCAGTACATACACAATGCTCACACAAAATTATTTCAGTGTCTTCCTCCAATGAACTTGTCGCAGTTACCAGCCCATGCTACTACATGGAAACAAAAGCTACATATACTGTAGGGAAGTGTTTTGGAACTTTGCGTTGTCAATTTAAAAGAGAAAACCAATTTTTAAAGCCCGAGGATGTTTAGAGACAAAGCAAACACGTAGAAGATTAAAAGTATAATGGTATTTAGTAATGCTTGTATATAAAGTCAGAGTCGAATCAATTGAAACACTGATTTGGCTGAACACAATAAAAGCTGAGCTCTGATTTCTCCGCTGACAACTCAAGTCACATATTATTACTAATCTGAATTTCTTGATTGCAGCCCTATATCACTTAGTACACGTATTATTTACCCAACACACCTAGGGTGCTAAGAAATGAATTAAAAATGACAATGAGAATTAGTTAGGAGAACGTATGATTTAATTAGAGTTGTAAATTGCTATGTATGGCTACGAACTATATAACTAAATGAACTTGCACTACTGAATTACAATTGTTATTTGCTGACATCAATAACTTTATTCTAAACTTATAGTTAGTACAATTCCTATTTTAGAATAATCATAACACTAGTCACTAGTAAATTAATTTATACGCTAACAGATGAGACAAGGAGCACACAAGAGCAGCCACAGCCAGGGAGAGAGACAGAGCAACTTAAGGAAAGCCAGTCTCAGAACAACTGGCAACTCGAACTGACTGACTTGACTCGTCGACTCGACTCGAGCACATAGAAACGCTTGGTCCAACTAAAGGAAAACGAAAACCGTATAGAACTTAAAATGAACCTACCTATACAGATACACTTTACATTACATTACACCATCCCCACATATTTTATATAGCTCCACACACTAACACCACCATACCATACCACCACCAACAATATTCAACAAACTTATATAACAATACACATTCATGTACAATCCCATACTAGCAGCACTATGTGAATATGTACATACATACATACATACAAAGTACATACATACATACATACATACATACATACATACATAGTACATACATACATACATACATTCATAGTACCTACATACATACATAATACATACATAGTACATACATAGTACATACATACATAGTGCATACATATACACATAGGTACATAGATATTCAGTGAGAATAACAAGGCATGGGATGGATAGGGTGGGTTGTAATGTAACGTGGAAAGCATAGGCCTCCTGTAAGTATATGAACAATAAACGAATCTAGTGAGAGTGGTTTTTGGAGTTCAATGTAGCTCACTGCCACTGCACTCTGCAATTGTTACTCTTAGCTAGACTTGTTAGTGAATGTTGTATACACGCTACATCTACTGCTGGTCTACTTCTACACCGATGTGTAAATACATGGAAGGAAGGGTGGTGTAGGGTGCTCAAAAACCTTCCCAACACAAAAATCAGTAATTCAGAGTCCAGTGTCCATGCAACTGAAATACCACGACTATTTTCAAATCCCAGGTTTTAACTCATGTCCTTTAAATTTTCTTTTCCCATTTTTTTTTTCACTAAAAAGTTGTAATTTACATAGTTTTGAGAATGAGTTATGTTTACAGTTAATTTGTCTAAATGTATTTTCTTATATTATGTGCAATTTAGTATTTCATTTACTCTCGTGCATCGAAACCTAAATGCAAAAGGGAAAAAAATATTCTTTTCTCTTCCATCTCCATCGTCTTTGCAAGTTCCAGATTCAATGGCATAAATGTTCACTTCTGAGACATTTTCTTCAAAAGGTTTTACAAAATCCAATTGTGTTGAAGACCCTCATTCTGTCCCTACGACAAAGTAGTAGTCAAAGAAGGATTAAACTCTTTCACGACTGTAATGCTGCAAACCACTACAGTACACTAAACACTAGCATGCAGTATTACTATGACTATTATAAAACGCATAATATATAGAGACAGTCCAGACGTACGTTACGTACGTACATCTCCATCCAGCAATAAAAGCAGAAGCAGAATAAACGGTGCAAAGTTAGCGCATAGAGGTTAGAGACTGACAAAGTATATATTTGAGAAACAAATATTACAATATATAGGGCTAGTGTGTGTAGCACATTATACTATTTATATAGCAAATATTGTAGCAGTGAAATGGAACTAGGTGTATTGTATCCGTCTATGTTTGCATGTATTGATGTACCAAGTTTGTGTACAATGTGTAGCTTGTAACTGTACTGTAACTATATTAACCATTAGAGCCCGTTCTTATAACCTTATACTAACCCCAACAACTAAAATTGACTATGACACGAAACCACAATAGAACAACATCCTATAGTATTGCCATTGGCCTTCAGATACTAACTAGACTTTTAGACAGGTTTAACAAAATCCACTGTACTGCAACGTTCAAAAGATACGGAGCTTCCTCTAAAAATCAATGATACTTAAGTCAATCCCATTGTCGAGTCCGGAAGTTCAAGTTTTTTATAATCCATTTCTCAACCATTCATCGCAAATTGTCAATTCTCCATGTACCATGCGGGCATGTAGAGTTTCAGTACAAGCCGTCATGACAATGTTTTTTATTAAATTATAATCGAATGGAAAATTTTCCAAAGTGAACCAGTTGCAGAATAGCACAACACAATATACAAATATACTTACTTAGTATCAGTGGTGCATTTAGAGGGGGCTTAGGGCGCTGAAGCCCCCCCCCCCCATTTTCGGACTTTACACTACCTAGATAAAAACAGGTCCAAAATACCAAAAAAGAGGGTTTTTTGCCGTAAAATTGCAAAACTTTTTGCGCTACGAGCAATTTTTTATAATTTCCATTGCTTTTGACCCAAATTAGAGTAAATTTGGAAAAAAATCGCGCTAGTAGCGATTTTGTTTCAATTTCCATTGATTTTGAGATAAATGTGTGCAACTTTAAGCAAAATTTGCTAAATTTTTTCGCGCGCAGAGCGATAAATTCACGTATATAACAAAGACTTGCTCAAGCCCCCCCCCATGTGTTACCTAGATACGCCTATGCTTAGTATAATATATGAAGTTGTACTTTAATCAGCAACATAATGTTTCTACTTGGCAATGGGGGTTTACGAATGAATGCCATAAAATTTGTGGTGAAGCAATTTTCTCCTTATCGTATTCTAAACGGAACGATAAAAAATGATGAATGCGAAAATATTGTCAGAAAAACATCGAAAACATTGGATGTAAAATATTTAAGCACACTAAAAATTAAACGATATTTTTTGCCAACATGTTGGAGTTCTTACATTGTGTCTGGATAGATTCGCAATGTGTCCCGTTGTGTAAATATTACGATGTTTATGCGCTTCACTGTAGAAACGGTGTTCCTTATAAGAATATGAATACTGTGGCGCAAATATAGGGAGATAAAATAGTTTGGATGCGGATACCTGGTTTCTCTGTCTCTGATCTGTGGTCGGCCGTCTGCCCGACTGTAAAAGTGTTGGTAGGTACCTAACTACTCTGTGCAGGACGAACCGACATTTTCTGTATAAGCACAGAAATTCTGTGTGGCTAATGCCTATATTGCATGAACACGAAATTCTCCTTTATATGTTACTAGGTAGGCACTACACTTACACAAAGTCTCTCGTTTTCTTTCTATATTACCTAAAGTTAAGTTAGCTACCTATTGCTGCTGAGTGGCGAGTGAAAAAATGGTATTCTGTGTAGCTCTGTGTGTGTAAGAGTACAGATGCACTTTTTTATCCCCGTAATGATGAAGCCTTGCTCTTAGCCCGCTGATGATCTGATACGCTGTTCCAGTACTCTGTGCTCTAACATTATTACATAAGACTAGCAGGCATTATACCTTCGTGTTGTGCTGGCTTGGCTTTAACACTTGTAAAATTATTGTACCTACCCAGTACCTATATACTTTTAGTGTAGATGTTCTCATGGGTACATGTACATACTACATACATAGGCACACATCTGCAGGATGTAGCTGTACAGGTACTAGACTAGATGTTATCGCAATAACAGAATCATTCTACAAGAAATGAATATAAACATCGCAACCAAAATCTATTCATAAGAGTCATGTTTAGTATAAGCTATGCAGGGCTTGGAACTTGGAATATAATATGTAATATTTATTAGTACATGCAGATAGTAGTTGAGAATTTCAATTCTAGCCATAATTAAAAAGTTAAACTTATACACGAGTACCTACATTGAGCAAAGATTCTACACTTTAGATAGGACACTCAAAGTTGCAAAATCAGCATCTTATCAGAATCTTGTAATTTTTAGCACATGAATATTGGTGAGTACCTACTTGAACAATTTCATACAACATGAATCATTCCAATTACAAGTTACAGACAAATTACACGTCTGTTGAATTTATTTCGTCTTATAAATCTATGTCTGCCTGTTTCAGTCTATGCTGACATCGACAACCATGTAGCTGGCTAATTTGGGCTGGGTTCTAAGAAAATCTATGGAGTACTTAGTTTAAAACCTCAGTAGAGATTTATTACAGGTTATATTATACTAAGCAAAAATTTCAAATGGCCAATAATTGTGCTTGTCTCTTAATATGTAGATACAAGTTGCAATCCAGATCCTCAACAGATAGGCAATGTTGGACTTACCTTTACCTTACCTTTAAAGCAAAGCGTGCAAAATGTTACACATCTCTTATCAAAATTTTATATTTGTTTTTGTGAGATTATTTATTTATTTAATGTTCTCAGTGTACAACGGAGTAAACACAATTTAGCACTTTAACGTTTTTTACAAAGAACCTAAAGCTAATTATATAAACTGAAAGCATTCAATCATCTATGTAACGTTTTTATAAAGTCAAACGAAGATCTCAGAGTTTACGCCAAAATGAGAGTAATTCAGCGATAAAGTGTAAAAGTGTATACAAGAATGTGTTAGGGTGAAAATAGCATTTAGAAGTGTTGGCAACATGCTATAATATCTAATGTGCAACCTACAACATAAGAATTTGTTCAATAGGATCAACAGTCACCATTAGTATTGTTAGTTCAAAAAGCGTAATAATCTAAGGAGTCTTCTTATCCTAATACCATATTATTAGCAAATCCTTTATTGGCAATTCCTAGCTTCTGCATGCAAATGAAAATCTGCAAGGACATCTATAGGCTGGAAAACATTTCTACGATATTATACTGTGAGCCTGTGAGGACACCTTCTCATTTCTTCACTTGCAGTACTTGCAAACATACTGTATTTATATCTAAGAAACGTGTGTGGGCAATAAATAACTTAAGTTTGTTTTTCAATTTGTAAATAACTAAAGATGATTAAACATTGGTGTCATAGAAGTTGGCATCACTAGCATCACAAAAATGTGGAAGATGGCATCAAATGATCAATTTCGGCTAATGTGGAACTTGGC